>VUYV01000532.1:338448-365983 GCA_008711295.1 Anarhynchus alexandrinus
TTTTTTTTTTTTTTAAGTAGAGTTGGTGATGCATCCAGGCAGTGTCACTGTTGGTCTGTCTTGAAACAGGATGGAAGTGGCCTTGAACTACCTCTTTGAGAGCAACCAAAGACTTTGTACCAAAGTTTATTCTCTGGATACCTAGGTTTGAGCACATGCGCCACCACTCTAGCTCAGTCATCGCCTCGGGTAACTTAATGCCTCGCTACCGATGACTAGTCACACTTCTTTTTGCTACAGGATAAGGGAAATAATAATGAGAAAGCTTACAGATAATTTAGGAAAAAAAGGTCTTCTCTAATGTGAGAGCTGCTTATCAAGCAAGATGCGTGCCAAAGAACATTTTGACTACTCAACATGTAGTGGCCTTCAGGACTTCTTCAGAAACAAATTGCTGCTGCCCTCCTGTGCAAACTGATAGACGATAGTTTGGTGTTTGGTTTGGTTTTTTTTTTCATTTAGTTGAAGAAGTGACAGACACAGTAAGGTTTTATGCATAAAGGTGATTACAGGCTGAATGAATTTGCATGCTATTAATTTGGTGTGGGCTCGAGAAACTATTGTAGCAGTTTTTCCCACGTACTTCAGCACAATTATCCTAACGTGAACTAGATCTCATCCTTTTAGCCCTTAACAGTTTCATCTCGTTCCAAAGGCTAACTTCTTGCTTTATTTGTCACAGCTGGCATTTGTTATCCTGAGCCATCAAAGATAGTTTTTGCAGGGCTGAGCAAAGTCTGTAATAATCTTGTACCTGAATCTAGCAGAACGTAGCTGGGAAAATTAAGTGAATGTTACTGTTTATTTCAGCACTACCCTGCAGTTGCCCTTGGTGTTGCCCTTTGGAGGAAAATATCCTTTCTGCTTTTGTTCATTTGCTTATCTTTCCATGCGAATAACAAATAATTCCTTTCTGTGCTAACTCTCCCATTGTTTTTGTTTTCTTGAAAGAAGTGGACATCGAAATAACTCAGAATAGGAACTTGGTTGTTTGAGGTAACATTGACAAGCTTATCCAGTCCCGTCTGTAGGCTTAAATTGTTGTTAAGTTGTTACGCACTTGAATCATGCTAATTGAAATTGCAAGAAGTATTGCACTGGTGCGTGTGCATGTTCCTTCAGCTCTGGGGTCCGGTCCCTCAGCTGAGCGCCTCTGGGTCCCTTACCTCTGAGCCTTGCCTGGGGAAGAGAGGAATTCCATGTTTTGGTGGGTCCTCCAGCTTGCAAGTCTATTACGAAATTTATCACGTGGCTGCCGGTTCTCCTTGGTCCAAGAATGCACTGCAAATCCAGTGTGCCTTCCTGGTAGCACAGCAATCAGAGGTGCTGGACAGGACGGAAATTAAATCTTGCTGATTAATCATTATGTCGACTTGATGTAGGCAGGGTTACCTGTGGGCAGGCAACAGTTGCATGGGTGCTCGTGTTACCCTGTCTGTGTAGCTTTTATCAGTGTGCGTGCTGGAGGGGGCTTCTTTAACAGTACAGTTGCACTGTAAAGAAACTAACAGATAAATTTATTTGATTCTTGGTGTTTGCCATCTCAATTTCAGTATTTTATTTCTGGCTAGTATGTACGCAAGTGCCTCCAGCAATAAGTTCTCATTAAGGTGCTTTCCCAATGACTGCTCAGGCTGATCTAAGAACGTGGCTCATTTTATTCAAGCAAGAAGAGTGCTCAGATTCTTATTTCTTAGCTGTTATTCCTTGACTCTTGACTATGTACCGATTAAAAGTGGAAAAATCACTTTTATACAGTATGTGCATCTATGGGGCTTCCGTTAGTGCCTGGTAAAACATGGCGATGCCATTCTTTGTAACTTTGGAGTATTTAAATTGTTGATGCCGATGGCTTTGGTTTTGACTTATATTTCACTGGTGCCCTTACCTCCAAACCCCTCGGGCCTGGTAAGACTCGAGTCCTTGACTTTAAGGAGGTGCTATACTAATTGGGACACATGGAGATTTTAATCTTTTTAAAATCTGGTTTCATGGCACCCATGTTGATAGCAAGGGGTACCTGCATTTTTATTTTACTGCTTTTTAATGACTTGCAGACCTGAACAGTTCATTAAGCTTCTGCCACCCCTATTGAGATCTCTGAAGAGATAATGAAAGGAAATAATACTGAGACAGGTGAAGAATTGTACTGAGACATTCTGTAAAATACTGTGATTCTCTGGTGTAAATCAATACTGCTGTCACTTGAAATATGGACAGAGGTGGACAATACTCATCTCTTTGAGTGTGTAAACCAATTTCTGTTTGAAGTCGTTAGGGAAGAACTGGCTATGTCTGATCATTGCCTACTTGCCTTTCTCAGATTTTTCTGAAAGGTTTCGGCACAGCTTCCAATGAAGAAAAGATCTAGTGTGATACAGATCTGATGTAGTGTGATGACTTGTCATAGATTATTATGTTTTGTACCCAGAGGCATTTTCAGTGTTCCTTGTGGTATGCCAGCAATTTGTTAACATATGTACTTTGCTTATTGCTATATTCACATGAGTGTGTGCTGGCTATGATCTGCTTTTTAATAAGTTCTAAAAAAAAAAAAGAATTGTGATGAAGGTCTGTCCTTGTGTATTCTCACAAGCGCTTGTGGAAAAGATCGTATCACCAATTTTGTGTTCATCATCTGCTTGTGGGACAGGGAAGCAAAAAAAAAAAAAAGAATAGTCTCACCTGTAGAAACTGAGGTAGGTCCTTGTTCTTTTAAGGTTGGTTTCTAAGAAAAATTCCCACGTGCGTCCCGTTGCTGTAGTATGAGTCATGTTAGGAAGATCCCCAGATGGCTCAGGTTTTGTTTCATGACAGGTTCCCTTTTTGAACATGCACAGGGCTCAAGCCTCTGATGTCCCTTGGTATTCCTGACATTTGGTTTTGGGTCTGATTATCAAAATGGCTTCCCCTGGGGCTTCCCGTGAGACACAACTAATACTGTGTTTCAGAATCCTGGAAGGTTATAGTAAAAATTTTGGATCATTCTAAAGTAAGTTTCCTGATTTCTTATCTCCAAGTTCAAAACCTGTAATTTGGGCTTTGCCTGCTGCCTTGCCTATGCATTTGCTTTTGAGAGAGAAAGTCGATTAAGCTTTTGTTAGAGAAATGGAGGGAATCTCGTGATTGCAGACACTGGTATTTGTGAGGTGAGTTCAGCTTCCTGACATGAGCTGGAAAAAGCAACATGTGAGGTGCTGGCAAGCCGTCAGAAAGACTTCCAGAGTGCTGAAGATCGTTTTATGAGATGGATGATCTGCGAGACAGCATGGACGCGTAGGAGCGTAGCAAGTAAAACTAAGAACCGTTCAAGGCAGGTGGACTTGGGGGAATTACAGGTTGGCTGGCTTCTCCTTGATCCCTGGGAGGGCTTGCAAAGCACATCCTCCTGGGAGTTGTGTTGAGATCCGTGAAGGACAAGAAGGCGTCTGGAACAGCCAGCGTGGATTTACCGGGGGCAAGTTATAACTGACTTACTAGCTTGCCTTCTGAGATGACACAAATGGCTCAGTGGGTGAGGAAAGTGCAATAGATGTGCTTTACCTTGATTTCAGTAAGGCCTTGGTTTTCTGTGCTATCCTTGGTGCCAAACTGGACAGATAGCCTATAAGGTAGGTGGTAAACTGTCTGGAGACAGCCAGCATCAAAGGCTTGTGGTGAGCGCCACAAAGTCTGACTGGTACCTGGCTGCTTGCAAAGTTTCTCTGGGGGCAGTACTGGGGCTGATGCTGTTTAGTGCTGTTTAACACCTTTCTTGTGACCTGGATGATGTGCAGTGATCCACAGCAAGTTTCTGGAGGGATAGGCTGGAGAAATGGCTGACAGGAACATTATAAAGTTCAATAAAGGCAAATTACCAAGTTCTGCATGTGCGTGGAAAAACTGCATGCAAAAGTGAAAGCTGGGAAACGACTGGATACGAAGCAGCTTTGCGCGAATGGACCTTGGTGTCCTGGCAGAACAGCTGGACTTGAGTCAGCAGCGTACCTGTGCAGTGATGAAGGGCAGTTGTGTTCTGCGCTGTGTAAGCAGGAGCGTAGTGAGCAGAAGTGATTCTTCCCTTCCGTTTGGACTCTTGTCACTCCCATAAGCGGAGTATTGCCCTCAGTTTTAACTCCTCAGTACAGGAAAGAAACCAACATGCTGGAATGGGTCTGGTGTAGGATCACGGGGATTGTTAGATGATTGGATCACCTGGAGAGAGGAGACTTTTTTTAAAAGGGTTTTTGTTTGTTTGTTTCGGATTTTTTCTTTGTTTTGTTTTTTGTGTTTATTTGTTTGTTTTAAAAAGCACCTGTTCTGTAAGGGACTTTGTTTTCACTGTTCCCTCTTTGTCCAAGTAAGACATGAATTGACTGAAATCTTTTTTCTTACTCAAAGGAGATGGGAAGAGGGTGTCCTGAATTGGTACAGTATTTCTATGTGAATTAAGTTCTTGTTCAAATAATTGTTTCAATTCTAATATCATTACGCTCATCCTTTTATGGGAAAGTTGTGATATGTAGGGCCGCCTTCAAACTAACATGAATATTTTTAATTACAGCATCTGACACTGCGTACCAAAGAAATGGTGATGGAGAAGCCAAGTCCCCTGCTCGTAGGGCGGGAGTTCGTGCGACAGTACTACACTCTGCTAAATAAAGCTCCTGACTTCTTGCACAGGTAACACTTTCGCGTACAAAGTGACTAATGTTTTTGAACAAAAGTTTGTGCTGTTCATTATAAATCAGATAAACATTAATTTCTGAGGATGGGAGGAAATAGACCTGGCTAACTTATGGGCTCTTGGAAAACTGTTTCATCTTGCTGAAAACTCCTTGGGCTCTAGAAGCAAGGCTGATCATATGGATGTATGGCACGTTATCAAGGTATTTCCTGTGTGGAAAAGTGAGCTGCTTCTGAGCTGATAAAACGGCCAGTAATGTGGACGTATTCCAGAAATACTTTTCTAAAAAGACAAAAAAGAAAAGGAAAGAAAATGGCAGAGGAGGCACTTAAGCACTTGCATTTAGTACCTCAGACAAGCACGCTCATTATTTCAGGATACCGTATTTTGCATTGCCTCTGAGAAGCTTTATCCGCATTATGTATAAATGTTATGTCCTGGACAAGGTAGGTGGAAAATACAGTAGCCTCTTTTTTACCCGTGTCCAGTATTTAAGTGGTGCTCTGAATGTGTTTCTTCCTTCTTTTTTTTTTTTTTTTCTTTNCTGGTTTTGATTGACTACATAGATCTTGTCACTTAAGGTTTTGCATTTCCACATTTGGACTTAGAGCAGCATGGACTTGTAATAAATAAAGGTGAAAGTAGCTTTGCCAGTGTATTAAAAAAAAAAGCAATCACTGCTTGGGCTGGTCTTGTCTCAGAACTTGACATAAGGTTGATGGTGAAAAATTGGACTGTTTGATTGAGCACAAGTTAGAGCTCTCAGATGGCTTACTTAAGAATTCAGTCATTTGAATAATGCCTCTTTTCATCTGTAGCTTTGAGGCAGGGAAAATGAATGGTATCATTTTTACTTAAATCACCGAACCGCTGTGGAACCATGTTGTTTATGTGTTTAAATCTATTTTTAAGGTGTCTGAGCAGTGTATTCCAAGCTTTCCTAATGTATGTTTAGTAATCTAAGAGAAGTTGAAAGCAGGATTTTTAGTAATTGCAGAATTTTTCCTCACCCCCAAAACATCAACAAATGCATCAGATCAGATCAACAACTGGGCGAGTATGTCCATGTAATGCATTGATACCTGATATAGGAACTGACAGCTCACTCTGACCCGAGAACTGCATTCCTTAGGACATGTCATGCCTGGATGTTCTCCCAGGGTGGCCTGGGAAAGGTCCTCTTGCCTTGGAGTCAACTTCGGAGGCACGTCTTAGGCATGTCTGGCAGCAGTTAGCATCCTGTCCGTATCAATAACTATCCGTTGCTGGTAAAGGTCAGGCAGTTGAAAATCTTTTAAAAGACTTAGAAAGGGTGTGACTATACAGTTTTTTCAAGGCAACAATTACATTTTGAGCGAATGATGCAATGGAAATCCTGATATCAGAACCGCAGGGCCATATTTGAATGATAGAAAAGTCCAAGTTAGTAAGACAAGTTTCTTCTGAAGCGTGCTGTCGTTTTGCTCTGAAGCCCAGAAATTGTTTGCATAAACAAAGAGGCAGAGAAGAGTTTATAAGGGATGATTAGGCCATGCTTCACAGCTCAATACCAAAGGCAGAGGGAGACTTATATCAGTTCTACAGTGAGATTGCCTTTTCCTTTTGTAACATTTATTTTTGATGGCAGTTAAATTGTATATTGGGGTAAATCACCCATGCCTTAAACTTGGTGTTGACAGTAGTCTTTGATTCCGCTCGTAAGAACATTTACCTGTAATGATAGTGACTGTAACCATGGCAGGATTTGGAGGGGGTGTGCATGTTGATTTAAGAAGCAAAATCCTGTTGGTACGTTTTTCCTCCCTAACAGCTTCAGTCAAAGAAGAGCAGCCTGTTCCAGGTTTGCCTTCCCTCCTGCTTTCCCATAGTATGGCAAAATTACTTCCATTGGATCAACATTAGCACATGCTATGGGAGCATCACGAAGCTCCCCTGGTGCAGGTGATACTCTGTGCTCACAAATATTCTCTGTTCAATTTAAAGTTGGCACAAGTGTCACAATAGCATCTGTGAAATTTTCTTAAATCCCTCCGCACAGAAGTGTCCTAGAGGTTTTGATCTGGCTCGGTCGATTCATAGCCAATTCTTGAGCTGCTTGTGCGAAATGTCTTCTAGCCAGTTTTAGTCTCTGCCACTGCTGTCCCTTTTTTGGGGCTGCGGAGGTGGCTACTTTTTTCTAGTCAGGCTCAGATACGGCAGACATTTGCCTTTCTGCTCTTTGGCCCCACCTTGTTTATGAGTGATGTTCTTCCAAGAGGAGATCTTACCTTCCCTCTTTCTCTTGCTGTTTGTCTGACCAACAACTTGCTCACTGCCACAGAAACAGACGGATGTTGGTTTTCCTGGCTTCCGGGTGCTTGATGTGCTGCTCCTTGCAGCGGTAAGCGAGTTTGGACAAAAACTGTTAAAGTTACTGGTTTATCCTACTAAAAGCTTGAGAAGAGCACTGAGTATCCTGTCGCTAGTCATTATCCAAAGCTTATCCAGGGGTTACAGGTGAGCAGAGATCAGTTTGCCCCCTAAATGGGTGTTACTCAGTGTAGTTTGCATGCCTGTTGCTCTTTAGGTAAATTTATATGGCTTTACTGGCTCCTTAAGTGAGAAATCTGTAATTCCATATAACTGGGGACTTAATGTTTAGTCCTCTCCTGTTTTGCAGTTCCCGCTTGTTAGGTTTTCTGCCTACCAGAGTATGAATGCTTCCTTAAAAGCAAGTTAAAACTCTTGGTTTCCCTGTGAAGGCACTTAATAAGTTATGCTGACTGTCAGAGGGCTTACTTTGGAACTTAGAGCGTGAAGAGATGTTTTCTTTCTGCTTGCGCATTGCTTCCACTGAACTTCTGTTTTTCCTTGCTGTTACGAAGTCCTGTACCATGCTCAAAAACATGATTATCCAGTTGGTACCAAAGAAAACAATCTAATAATTCCCGGAGTTTTTTCTGGACATCGTGATGGGAGTTAAAGTCTTGGGTTGTTATTTTCAGGAAAGTAGAACTGGAAAGAGTTTCTAGGTTTAGTAGGATGAACCGAGAAATGGCAAATGTGGAAGATCTAGTGTTTAATTCTCTATCTTAACACTGACCCTCTGCATTGGCTCGTTTAACTAGGGAGAAATGTTCTGTATCCTTCCTAATCTGTGTGACAGTGACTTTATAGAAGTACTGAATGAAAATTTTATTTCATATGTACATTACAGGGGTGGATAATAATGGTACCTTGTAGAAGTAGGGCAAGTGTTAGCATTCAGACCTCATGGCAATCACTCCCAAGGCAAAGCAGGTTTCTAAATGAAAAAAGGTGTGATGTGACGTTTTTGTCTGAGCTATTAATCTAGATGTACAGAAAATATTAAGCATTTGTCACATGCTTTGTAAGCTGGCAGTAAAAATCCAAACCACAACTTAGACTGTTCTAGACACAAAATGTGGAAGTGGAATGAAGATGCAAAAAGATCTCTGAAATATAAGAAAAATATTGGAAGCAAGTATACGCACATTACATATAAAAAATAAAAGTTTTTGAAATCCAGTCCAGCAGCTTGGTCAAGAGAGGGTCTAGGGGTTTGGGTTTTTTGGAGCGGTCGAGACATTTGTGCTATTTACAAGACCAAAACCACAACTGCTACTTGTTGGTTTGCATAAATATGGAATGTTAGTTTTGTGACAAAAGTTATACAGTAGAGGCTGAGTGGTGATTCAATTATTATACATAATCATGCAAGTAATGCAAATGAATTACTGTTCACTGCTGGACTGTAAGAAGCATAGAGAGAACGCTGCTTTTGGGCTACATCCGGTACTGAATTTGTCCCTTGCTGTGGCAGCAGTAAGATGCAGTTTTGTTTGGCCTTCTTTCCTTTGCTGGTTTTTGACACTTGATTTCAGACAGCATTTCTTCTGGAGGCTTTGTGTTCAGCTGCGATGCCTAAGAGGAATCTGGTCTTTTCTAATACTTTGGAGGTTTGTAATGAGCTCTTTGGCCATTGCTTCTGAGAAAGCTGAAGTGTGAAATAACAGCCATGTGTAGCAGAGAGACGGGGTGGGTGGGAAGGTGGGTTGGCTGGTCAGACAAGTTGCCTGTACAGTCTGAATCCAAGGCAGAATCCCTCCCTGCTGCCCGAAGCTTTGAAGAGAACCGGGGTTCAGAGGAGAGGCAAGCAGATTCTTCCTCCGTAGGCTAACGCGTTGGCTGGGTAGCGTGGCTTTACCACAGGCGGATGATTTTGACGTTGGGGAACCTTCAAGCCAAAATGGCCACCTTGCTAAAAGGAAGCAAGTGAAAGGTTGAGGTTGATTTAGGAGCTTGCTACATATCTTGGGCAAACTGGAATGCTGAATAATAAGCTTTATTTGTTCCTGTATTCTTGGAGCCTCGCAAGTGGAAAATATATCTTGAATTTCTGTTTGTGCTGAAATTCCTGATGCCTTGAGCTCTACAACTTTTGGCTGAAATACTTTTTGGATTTGGTTCTGTTTTTTCATGGCTATGACCTTTACATCTCTTTGCTTGCAGGTTTTATGGAAGGAATTCTTCTTACGTCCATGGAGGACTGGATGCCAGTGGGAAACCGCAAGAAGCAGTGTACGGTCAAGCTGTGCGTATCAAAATCGGTCCTGTAGTCCTCATAATGTTCAGAACTTACTGTATAAGTCGGTCTTTTTCTTTACCAATTACTTTGACTTTCTTACCGGGTAAATTACATATTCTGATACTTCCTCCTGTTCAGAGGCAGACAGGAATTTGTTAGATTGAATTTTTTTATTTGATTGCTGCTGCTTTTACTGTGAGTTGTGTTTGATACGTCAGCTTTTTTTTGTCCAGGAAACACAGGTTTTCACTTTGATTATAGCTCTTAATCAACATACAATCTGTCACCTAGGGGCAGCAGTTATGTGGTAGCCGCATCTTTGAGCAATGTGGCTTTTAGCCCAGGGCAGTTTTGGTTTCTTCTCCTTTCACCCACAGAGCCTGATTTGGTGGCATAAAAATCTTGGTAGTGCAGATGTTACCCACTCTCACAACGTTTGGGTACTTGTGGATGCATAGAGGGTTGGGGTTTTTTGCTTGGGGGGCTGGTGGTTTTGGGGTTTTTTTAAGCGCGAGGTAAATCATGTCCCTCTCACAGGCCCTTTAAAAAAAGAAAGCCTTAAAATACATCATATGTTGTATTACAACAGCTGGAAAAATCAGATAGCAAGTTGTACGTTATTTGAATGCTCTGAGAAGTACTTGAATCCTGGTGGAAAACTTAAGAATAAAAGTTAGAAGAGCTCAGGTAGACTGTTCTCAGTGAAAGACACTTCTTGGTTCCTGTATTTACCTTTTGAGCTTCAGTGGGGTGCTTTTTTGAGTTAGTTCAGACTGGGGTATTTAAGAGGTGTCAAGCTCTGTACAAAACTCAATGTAGCTAAAATGTAACTCTCTATTTCTAGGAGATACACAAGAAAGTGATGTCATTACAGTTCAGCGAATGCCACACCAAGATCCGTCACGTGGATGCTCATGCTACGCTGAGTGATGGGGTGGTTGTGCAAGTAATGGGAGAGCTGTCAAACAACGGGCAGCCCATGAGGAGGTTCATGCAGACTTTTGTGCTTGCTCCAGAAGTAAGTATATGTAAGACTGTGTTTAGCTTCAAATAATGGTGATGGAAACCTGACCTGTAGCTACAATTTGTCCTACTGGGGCGAAAGATATGATCTGGCTTTTAGAGCTTGGCCCGGAGGCTATTATTAAATGTGTCACAGTATGTGAGTGCAGACAAACAAGTGTATTGGACCCATCCTGAGCTGTTTTGTGTCCTTAGACTTGAAGTATTGGAGGGGTAATCCAAAGCAATTTGGAGCTTGCATTTGGGAGCTGCACAAATAAATAAAAAAAAAAATTGTTGAGCTCTGCAGATCAGGTCTCTAGCGTAGTTCTGTACTTTCTTCAAGTCTGCTGGCAAATGTGAGTATGGTTTGGTGCTGCACAAGTTACTGCTCAAATTTAGCTCATAGCGAGACCAGAGCTGCGTAAGGGTAAAGGGGGTCTTGTGTTCTTCCTACTTCTCTCCCCCCGCTTCATCACAAACTATTGTGTGGTTGATGATTAATGTTTTAGAGTCTTTTGAATTTCTTCGTTGTTTCCCTATGCAATGCTATAAGCATACAGTCACCCTGTGAAAAGTTCATCCTGGTTTTTTATTGTAAAGTTTTTGTAATAGGAAAAAATTCAAATTCCGTGATGAAACTGAGGGACTTTATGTTTAGTTAGAACCTATGATTGCCATGACTTAGCAGAATATTTTTTTTTTGCTTGAAACTTCCTTTTTCAGTTGGGCGAAGTTACCGTTCAATTGTTTGCTTAGAGAAGAGGTACCACGTGGAAAATGGCTTTAATGAAATAGTCCTATTCCAAAATGTCGGTGTGTACCCCAAAGCTCGTATCTCTAATCCATCCTTGTTGTTGACTGATAATGTATCATATATGCAAAAAAAATGCACATTGCTCTTTTACAGGGTTCTGTTCCAAACAAGTTCTATGTCCATAATGATATCTTCAGATACGAAGATGAAGTATTTGGGGATTCAGAAGGAGAACTTGATGAAGGTGAGAAGAACTGTACCTGTCGAGTTTGTCTTGTTCTTGTTCCTCTAGCATGTATGCAGAGCTTTCAGAAGCGTCTAGAGGAGATGGAAAGACGCAAACTGTATTGCATTCTCGTGGAGCGCAGTAATCTGGGAGGGGGCTAAGGCAGGGAGTGTAGGTTATGTTACCGGAACTATCTGCTGGTCCAAAACATTCTGTAAAATGAAGATAGTGGTACCTTATTCCTTGAATGGTCGAACCGGCTCGGGTTGGGTGAGGCTTGGCAGAGAATGGAAATAATAAGCAGTGGTGCTTTTGCTGCCACTAGTTTCATCGGGTAGACTTGATCAGTCAAATTTTTAGGTAAAGTGATTTGAAGAAAAAAATGTCATTGGGTTTTCAGATATGACATGTAGTTCACTTTGATATCATCATCCCATTCAGTAATTCATTTGTGTTCAGGGGCTGAACTTGACCTGGGTGGTTTTTTTCCCCTCTGTTCACTGAGGCAAAGCAAATCAGAGTGCAGCCAGAATGTATGTACATGTGATCGCTGGGTAATGTTTCGAATTTTTTCATCTCAGTTCTGTGGAACAAAGCATCTTAGGCAATCATCCTTGTATTTCAGGTTAATTTTCTTAGTTCTAGGTACTGAGATTTATGAGCTAATAACCCAATCTTTCTCCTTTACTGCCACCATATGAAAAGCATCTGCTGCTTTAGAAGTCCCTCGAATCCTCCTCCCAGAACTTCCTAGTGGCAATATGTCTCTAGTTTCTCCCTTTTGTGAAAATAGTTAGAAACAAAGCCTCTTGAACAAGTGGAAGGGTCTTCTATCTTTTCTTGCAGCTAATTTTGCCTTATTTTATGGATGAAGCTTTATTTTGATTACTTCTAGTTTAATATGCTTTTATTTTAAGTGTGGCTTCTGTACACTTTCAGAGATGTTTAAGGAAGTTTTTCTTTTTCTGTCAGAGTCTGAGGAAGAGGTGGAAGAGGAGCAGGAGGAAAGACAACCATCACCTGAACCTGTGCAGGAGAATGCAAGCAGTACTTACTATGAAAACCATCCTGTAACGTAAGAACTTCATTTTATTGTATAAAGTCGCTTTTTTAATAAAAATTACAAACTCCTCTGGCTTTGGATTCTGGATGTAATTTAACAGGTAGTTTAGGAAACTGCACTTAATATGGATCTGTGTTATGTTAACATCATATTATTTTGAAACATGCTCCTTAAGGGGAGAGAGGAGGCTGGGGAGACGTTCTTAACTTTGTATTTTCACTTCTGGTTTCAAATGTAAGGTGAAAAGGTAGCAACTGTGTTTATGTACACGCTTAATGCAGTGAAGAAGCTCAGATTCCTTATATTTTTAACACACGGAGTAGAGAAGAAGTTGCATGTGATTTTCAGTAAACAAGACTCACGACTCTTTTGGTAAGGAACTTGTATGGCATTTTTGTAAATGAGCTGTGGGTTTCATTCCAAAATTGGCTTAATTTACCTGTACAGCTTAATCTTCCCTTGGTCTCTCACTGTGCTTCTGTTCTTTTAGGAGCAGCAGTTCTTGAGTTCAGCACCTATCCCTTAAAGGGTTTATATGGCTGTGTGATTTTCACATTCTCTGCAGAGAATTGTAAAACATATCTTTGCTTCAGCAAGAGTAAAATCTGGCTTTGTGTGCAACTTAGGTTTACAGCTTAACTTCTCACAGTATTTTATATTTAGGTACCATATGGTAGCAACTGGAAACAATGATCTTTTTAATACCAGCCGTTACCATAGTGGAGCTTATCGAAAGTCATAAAATACAAAGCAATTGATAAGCTGCATAAAATGCATTTGATTATTCTAGCAATGGAATAGAGGAGGCGCTAGAAGAATCGTCTCATGAACCTGAGCCGGAACTGGAATCTGAAACAAAAACCGAGGAGCTGAAAGCTGAAGTGGAAGAAAAGACCCTTGAGGAGCTAGAAGAGAAGTCTCCATCTCCGCCTCCTGTAGAACCTGTTTCCCTACCACAAGAACCACCAAAGGTTAGTTAAAAGTCATATCTGTGCTTCTAGGTGCAGCTGGTAAACTAGAAGATTCGGTTTTGAACTTTTTGAGTGGCCAAACTGGTACCTAGTTTCAGTGTCGTGCTGTATGAACAGCTAGACTTGAACCTTGAACTTTTAAAAATGCGAAGTTTCAGTAAAAAAGGAAAGAATGTTATTTTTAAGTGCTGCTCAAGTCACCTATCATAAATCTAATGCTCTGCTCGTAAAGTGTGTGTGTGTGGTTTTATGCATGTGTAAACCTTTTTAAATGCGGAGTTAACATATGTTAAGAAAACACCTCAAACTACCACCAGCAAAAATCTCATACAATGGGAACCACTGCTCTTCCTTGAAAAAAAGCATACTGCATTGACACTTGCAAAATTGCTGGCAGTATAGGTTCAAAATCAATATGGAGGCATTGACTGTCTCCCTTAGAGGCAGGATGCCTAATCAGAAACCACCGTGCACACCGTGCGTCATCTGGTATGGTTACACTTAGGTAGTTTCAAAGAGATGGGAGGAACCGGTGAAAGCTGGACAGAGGTCATTTTCTAGCTTCACTGTGTCTCCCATATTTTTTTTTTCAATCCTTTTTCTCTTTTCTATTTTTACTTCTGACTTCTGGCATCCACTTTCTTTCTTTGTGCAGAAGACACTCAACACTACAGGGTTTTCGGTCCTAGCTTTGGTTACATCATGGGAAAGCAGTGATCTGGGGCTGCCGAGGGAGCTGGGCTCACTCAAGTACTGATAGTGGGCACGGTACACACTTGCTCCACACCGTTGGGGTCCACAGATGGCCAGAACTGCAGATCTTTCTGAATCTTCGTTGTAATGCTTGCACAACAATTATTTAATAGCCAGATATGAACCGAAAGTGTGTTTTCAGCAGACGAGTTTCCCTGTAGGAATGTCAGTGGTTTGCCATGATTAGTAGCCTAGGTTTGTTGCATTTCCTGCAGGCTTTCTCTTGGGCTTCAGTGACCAGTAAAAACCTGCCTCCTAGTGGTACTGTTTCTTCCTCTGGAATTCCACCCCATGTTAAAGCACCAGTCTCACAGGTAACCCATCTGTGAACACCTTGGATTGTCTCATTACTTCTGCAAACTGCTTCAGTTTTTTAAATTAACAGATCAATTTGTTTGAATTAAATTGCACAAATTAATTGTGTCTTAAATGTTAATGAACTCACCTTCTTGTCGCAAGCACAGGCACGTACACGTAACAGGTGTAACTTTGGGTGATGGCGACGTTAAAATCTGTTCATGTGGAAACAGAAAATCACAACTGAAATTTTTTTGACCTATCTTAATGGGATATGGTTTGGTTTACAAAGGCGGGGCGGGGGGGAAGACAACGCGAAAAAAAAACCCAACTCCCCACAAAATGATAGTTTTCTAAAGTGTGTTTGAAAGGGGTATTTCATTGGTGGAAGTGCCGCAGCAATAAAAAATGAGAGCACCGTTTCTGAGATGCTGCAAGATTGCCTTTTAAGGCTAGTATCCACAGAAATATGCTGGATTTCATTATCCATTAATAATTAACTTGTCACAGAACCCTGTACCAACTTATGACTGTGTGAGGAATGGAAGGATTCACATTTCCTTGCCAGGACAATGCTATCTTCCCATTCCTAGGTTGACTGGGTGAGGAGGGGAAAGAGGAAAGAAAGTTTGACCGGGTGATAGCTCATGTCCCGCACATGCCAAGCTGGTGTGAGACAGTCTGAGACTCAATTCAGCTGCCTCCATCTATATAAAAACCCTCAAAATAGAAAACGTGTGCTTTAACCTCTTCTACTGACACTGTGTACCAAATGACTGTATGTCATGGTAGCTCATGCCCAACCTTTTCAAAAGACTGCAGTTTTCAGTAGAGCAGCTGGGTTATTGCAGCTGTTCTTTTTGCACTGGTTTCTGCTCCGATTTTTTACTGGCAGAGAGGAACTTGTCTAGGATTGCCCTTCAGCCAAATGCATGATAAAAACAAACAAAAAACAAAAAAAAACAAAAACAAAAAACCACCACCTTGTATGGTGTTGCTTCTGGTCTGACAGGGCTGTCATGGAAATCAGATAATGGCTACGTAATGAGTCGGGAAGCCTGTCTGTCTTCATCAGCTTCAGCAGGGCTTTAAGCGTTTAGGTGGTATTTGAGCAGTAAAAACTGTGTTTTTTCTAATACAGAATAGATTTTCCTTATGCAAAACCAACATCGGTTTTGATTTACAGTAGAGCGGGTGGATTTTTGTAACATGACTGCAAAAATAATTTAAAATTATCTGTACAAGAGAGCAGAATGTAGCTTATATCTGTCCTCTTCCACTCTTGTGTGTTGCCTCTGCAGCTTGTCATGCTTTCTGCCTTTGAGATTACTTCTGCTGTGACTTCATGTTTAAGTAATTCTGTGTGGAAGTTCCTGAAAAATACTGGAGTGGCAAGAATTTCAACTCCCAGCTCTTCTGGAGAGAGAATTAGTCAGTTCTTAGCGCCTTTTCTTGCACGCTTTTCAGACATGGTATACAGAAAGCTGATGGAAGAGACACCAGAACGATTTCTGCAAGGATTACAGATCAGTAGCAGCTTTTTCCTGTTCTCTCAGATCCGTTAATGCCAGATAATGTGCATGTAAATGAGGACAGTAGATTGCACTAGTGGTTGGGTGGCTCCTTTGGGGTGCCGGTCTAGCCAGCATCAGCAATGTTACAAAGCAGCTGTTAACTGTCCTTCTCATTCCGTTCTCTGCATCACTGCAGTTTTTCCCCCGTCTTTTCTCAAGTTAAAAATACAGCCTCTGTAGCATTAGCTCAGAAGCCCTCAAAGGACTGCACGTGCACTGTTTTGGATATAAACCAGTTCAGTTCCTGTTTATTTACAGCTATGGAGTTAAACAGGTCAGCGTCTCTTGCTCTTTTTCTTCTTGTGGGCGATGAGAAATCAACCTGCCTACACTGCTAAATCAGGCCTTCTCTGTGTAGGATTTTCAGATGTTCTGACCTCCCGTTTGCATTAAGACATCAGGTGTCGCAGGGGTGCTGGAGGGGCAGAGGCAGGCACGGTGCTCCCTGACTCTTCTGGCTTGGAAGAGGTGACTTCGGGGAGAGAGAGATCTGTTTATAGGTGCTGCATTCTCTCACCGCCTTAAATCTGTTCAGACTCCGGATAGACTCTTCTATAATGTGTAGCGCCTTTGTGGAAGCGATTGATGAGTGCCTTCAGGAAGTTGTGTGGTCCACATTGACCCCAGAGACAGTGTGGTAGCTATCTGAGGTACGCATCTAACCTAGCTACTGGAATTCTGGTGATTTGACGTGGGTTGGTTTTTTCTTTTGTTTCACGTGAAGTGTTTCTTGTTTGTTTGCTTGGCTAGTTGGTTCTTTGCATACATGCATTTTGATTGTGGCAGGCAGCTCGCTCTAGAGAAACTTCTAAGTCTTGTAAGATTTCAAAAATAGAATTGTACCAGCCTTTGGAGCCACCTCTTCTCTTGCTCTTGCTGTCCCATCCTCCTCTGTTTCAGGGGCGTATTCAGTTCCAAAGTAAAGCCTAACTTGTGGCTGGTTTTGCTGTCATTGCCAGTAGCGTTGCCGTAGCAGAAAGAGGTCCCTTTCCCTCCCCGTGTGAGCTCCTGAAGAGAAGAGACAATGTCACCTTTTCCTTAATTGTTCTCAAAGCTCCGTTAGGCTGAGGTTTGTGGCGTACTTGGCTCCTGGGCTGAGCGCTCCTTTAGTCCTTGTCTGTTGAAATCCTTATTCTGTGCCTTTCAGTTCACTTTGTGTGCTCTCTGTGAAATGAGAGTTGCAATTAGCTGCTGCTTGGGCTGTAAATGGCAGCTCTTAATAGGCATCTTGTGATGCTGCCGATAATTGCGGTGTTTTGGGGGAGCACAGTTTTTACAAGTGCTTTCCTCTTCAGGCAGCGCCAGAGAGCACTGAAGCAGTCTTCTCTGTAAAAAGGGATGGTACTGATTAGAAGGCAACTAATGAGATTAGTTGTTTGTTGTTTGGCTAGACAGAGTATTTGTGTGATAGATGAGAAGTTCAGCGAAATGCAAAGCAAGCGGGTAAAAGTTAACTGTTATTTGGGATTTAATAGAAGGACATCAGTGACTTCGCAAGTCTTTGCTATGGTTGAGGGAAAGACGGACTGTTTAAGCCTGATAGCCGTAAGCATCTAAGAAATGGGGGTCTGAATGTATCGAGTTTCGCTTTTGAGGTGTAATTTATAATGCAGTAGAGATGTGTGAGTGAAAGATGGCAGGGGAGCTGCAGCGACCCATGAGGAGGTATAATGAAAAGAGATTTAACGAGAAGGCTGATTTTTCTAGCTTATTCTTGGAGTTGAAAAAATGGCCCTAGAAATGTGGGGTAGAGCACGAGTGACAGGAGGGCTGAAGCATTTATTTGGTGTGTAATACCTGTGTTTTTCACGTAAAATACAGTCTTTTTACCCCTGTGAGGTACTCTCTGGGTGGAACCATCAGTTGTCTTGAGTCCTCAAAGGAAAATAAGGGAGATGTTTAACATAAACTCCTTCTCCGCAGCAGTCTGGGCCTATAGCCGCTGTCCTTGAGTTTAATCTTCCTCAGAAGCTGGTGTTCTTCTTTATGCTCCTAAGGATAATTTTGTTTTTCTAAGATAAGAACGCAGCACAGCAGCAGCTGCTGGATTGTTGTACAGAAAATGGAATTTAAAACATGTTGCAAATCACTTCAGTAACCAACAGGCTGCATAGAAAAATTTTTCATTGTCCTGCCTGTTTTTCTCAAATTACCTTTAAAAGCATTTTTTGCTTGCAAAAAATGGAATAGATGTTCTAGTCCCTGAGAGGAGACTACTTTAAGCATGACGGTCTTGACATCAAGACAGTTGAAGAATATCCTCAGTGGGTAGTCTGTAGAAATTGTCATTTCAGGTGGCTTTAATTGTATCAGAAATACTTATTACACTTCTGAGGGCTTTTGTTTTGTTTTCCTCTCCTTTTGTGCTAAAATGATTTCCTTGTAATTTTTTTGCACTCGAGGAAAAGAATCCCTCAGGGACTCAGACAGAAAATGTGATTTGCCCATCTCTGTGTTCATCTCGGAGTGCCTCCTAATCCGTGAAGTTTGAGCTTGGCATGAGGAAGCTTTACTTGATCTATGTGGGCTTTTTAGTCAGGTTGAGGGATTCTTGCATAACGGAGCGTTGGGGTCTCAATGCCTGGTCAAACATGGACAATTCACCTTAGCCATGTTTTGGGGAGACGCTCTGTTTGAGGGATGTTTGCTTTGCACCTTTTAGCAGAGATAACCGAACACTGCAGTCCTGGATTGGTACAGAGGAATTTGTAGAGGTGAAAAAAATGTATTCCCAGACACATTGACATGGATGTATATCTTCTGGAGTTCGTTTTGTGCATGCCACTTACCTATGTCTTGTGTTGTGGGGTTTTTTTTGCTTTGGTGAATTTTGGTTTGGGGTTTTTTTTTACTGGCCTGGTGTTTAATAATGCATGTTCTCCTGTTTTAGCCAAGAGTTGAAACTAAACCTGAAGCTCAGTCTCAACCTCCTCGTGTCCGTGAACAGCGTCCCAGGGAAAGACCAGGTTTTCCACCCCGAGGACCTCGACCAGGTAACATGGATCAGCTTGTGTCTGCTTGGGACTAGTTAATGAGAGGTGTCTCCTTGATGGGTCTTGTCTGTACGTGTATCGTGCTTGGCTGATGACGAACTGTCTGTTCCTACTGCCTTCAAGTAGAAATGGGGGAATATGATTTGGAGTCCAAGCAGGTAATGAGTTGTTGTAAAGATCAGGCATTATTTCCAAGCTTCTGTTTTGTTGAAATTTTTTTTAATAGTAAGTAAGCCACTCGCTTATATGCTTGAGTACTTGTCATGTGGCTCGATGCAGTTCTGAAAAGCTGGTATGGAAATCTGAATGGTTTTTTCCATGTCCTCTAATTTTGCTGGACCTCGGAAGTGAGAGTTCATAAATGCCCGTTGTTGCTCTTTGTTTTGGAAGAAAACCTTCCCACCGTGTCAGCCTTAGTCAGTTAATAATTTCATACATATTTTTCCATCTTCTGTAATTATCAAAAATACTGGTCCCGATTTGGCTGCCTCACGTTTGTCTTAGTTTATGAGCAGCCAGCTCTCTGCATTTTCTTTCTTATACAGAGTACCCAAATCTGTAGGATGGTCTGCCTAGAAAACACTCACCTTACTTGACAGTTGTCAGAAGTGGTGTTGAGAGATGAAAGCCTTCTGAATTGCATTCATCAGTCCAGCCTGGTCACTTGGCAAACCTCTGTGAAGCGCTGGGCAAAAGCTATCTAGTCAAAGGCCCAGAGTTACAGGATTTTGATCGTTTTCATGAATTCTAAGGGGAGGGATGGTATCTGCAATTGTCCTGAAGTGGTAGTGGAAAGCTGGCAGGAGCTGGCAGAGCGCTGCCTGCAGAAGTGGTTGAGTCTCAGAGAATGTAAGCATCTCCACCAACTAGCTAAAACTGGTTCTAAGGAAGGTTTTCAGTAAGTGCGACTGTGGCATGGATTGGGCTAAAAAGTGCTTTTGGCTTTTATCAGTGCAAGTGTATCTTCACTCAGGGACAGCAGTGAAAGTAAAAGGATTTAAGGCACTGAGAAAGAACTGTGGCATCTATTACCGGTTAACATTTCTTGGTTTTTTAACATGTCATCTGCAGTAGGAAGCAAAAGCTGCAACTTGTGGCTAAATCAAGTTGCAAATCTGCATTTCTACTACTCTTGAATGTAATACAAGTCACGCAGAAAACATGTAACAGAGCTGGTCTTACACTGGGGGTAGCAGAGGCGGGGGAGAAAAAGCCGAAATCTCAGTTCACCAAATGGAAGAGCTTCAGCCCTACCATATTATTTTCAAAGGAAGTCAGCGAGCTTTTTAATGATGAAAAATATAACAACAAGCTCTTAAACAAACTTGCCCACTATGCCAGATGTTTCAGTTAACACAGATTTATTTAACCTAACCAGGGAAACCAGACAAAAAGAAAACAAATACTTTGTGGTATTATCAAAAAATTGTCAGGACTGTGTAAAGTGGAAGACAGTATCCTCCCCACTGTGTCACCCACTCAAGAGCTGAAGGTATGGGATCGTTTGAGTGAACATGCGCGGTGCTGTTCGTAGATGTGTTCATCCCAATCTATGCACATATTCGAATCTCAGTGGCTCTACCTTCCTCTTTCTGTTGACGATAGGGCGAGGGGACATGGAACAGAACGAGTCAGATAATCGTCGAATAATTCGCTATCCAGACAGCCACCAGCTCTTTGTTGGGAACTTGCCGCACGATATCGATGAGAGTGAACTGAAAGAGTTCTTCATGAGTAAGTAGCAATTTCAGCTGCGGAGACTAAGAAGAAAATCTGTGTTGGAAAGTCACATAAAGTTCACTTGAGGCCACACGGGAGAACTTTTACACGATGTAATGCTACAGGTGTTGTCTGGAAGAAGCGGAGGGGTGGTAGAGCCAGCACTGTGGTTTTTGATAATGTGCCTTTTCCCCTGTGCTTTTCCAGGCTTCGGAAACGTGGTAGAACTTCGCATAAATACTAAAGGAGTGGGAGGAAAACTGCCTAATTTTGGTTTCGTGGTATTTGACGATTCCGAGCCAGTCCAACGAATTTTAGTTGCAAAAGTAAGTATTGGCACTGAATAACCCTCAAGGGATGGACTGAATGCCTTAAACCCCACGTAGTGCGGGCCATCCCCGTTTGCGTTGCTGTTGTTTCTAGCATTCCTTCATTTACAGCCGTTGTTAGAAAAACATAGTTTTGGCACACTCATTCTGTTGGGAGTGTTCCGTAGCTTATGAAAGCTGTGCCAGCGTTCCTCAAAACACGTCATACCAAATTCAGTTTTTCTACCTCTGCACATAGACACCACACGCAGCTTAACGCTTGCTTTTAGAGATCCTTTTAAGCTGAAAGTTGAGTATGTAACCTTTTAGAAGGGTATCGCACGGATCTCTCAATTCTGCATCCTGGGGCTGAGAAAAAGGAGCAGGGTTATTTGCGGTTGTGACTTGAGGAATTTGAGAGGAGAAAGCAGCAGTTTTCATTTCTAGTATGTGCAAGTGAGACCTGGTAGAGCAATTCTTCAGGAACTTTGGCTCTGAAGTGAAAAGGCTAAAACCAGCCGTGAAGAGGCTAAAGACAACCCTGCCCTTACTTGAGAAAGACATTTTAATGCCTTGCATGACAAATGAATTTAAAAACACTGTTCCATTTACCGTAGACATCCAGGGCTAAGGTTACGTGCTGCAGGGAACCATTAACAGTTAGTTTTTGTCTTTCGCCTGTGAGCGAAGGTAGGCCGAGGCATGCAGCAAGTGCAGTGTTTTCATATGCCTTGTGTAAGTGGACTTTGTGAAATGGTGACTAACGTGTGCCTTGAAAACTCTTCCCTATAAGCCTATTATGTTCCGGGGTGAGGTGCGCTTGAACGTAGAAGAGAAAAAAACAAGAGCCGCTCGTGAAAGAGAGACCCGAGGTGGAGGCGATGATCGTAGGGATATTCGTCGCAATGATAGAGGCCCTGGGGGTCCCCGTGGAATAGTGGGTGGTGGCATGATGCGAGACCGTGACGGAAGAGGACCCCCTCCGAGAGGTGGCATGGCACAGAAACTTGGCTCTGGACGAGGAACCGGGCAGATGGAAGGCCGTTTCACTGGACAACGTCGCTGAAGTCTCCACTGTGGGCAGACGGTCTTGGCAGTGGTACATTATCCATCGTGTTTGCATTCTTGTTAATTTTTTTTTTTGGCTTTGGAATGTGACACAGCCCTTCTGATCATTTCTTTGATGTGAAAGCATCCTTTGGTTTCCAGTTTAAATTGAGGTGGACGTTCTTTCCCCAGTTTCACAACAGGAGTCACACTGTTAATTTATAAATGTAGACTTTGAGAATTGAGGACTGGNAAAAAAAAGAAAAAAAAAAAAAAAAAACCGGTTAACTATCTGCAACAAAAGTGAACTAAAGGACATGCCCAATAGAATTCAGGTCCTTTCAGTCAAAAACCCTCTGCTGCACATTTTGTGTAAGTGTTACTGTTTCTGCCTATTACTGTTGGAAACACAAATAGTGCAATTTGTGCAATTGGAGAAGCTTGCCTTTTTTTTTTTCCTTCTTAGAACACTTGGCTCCAAACAAACTCGTGTTTACGCACTCATCAAAATGCACTAATGGGTACTCTGAACTCATTTCTATTGACATCTGCAGGAGGCATCGGAGGAAAAAAACCCTTCATCCTCTTATTCAGACAGAATAGCTTGTGAAACGATGCGGGCATCTGATCTGCTTGCTGTGACCAACATATGTACACACACAAACCTTAATAAGACTGCAAGTTTATTCCAGAAGGAATCCATTTAGCTGTAAACTAAACAGAACCCGGAGTTTCCAAGTCGTAGCCCTGAGTCCGCAACAAGTTTGATAGCTCACGTCAGATTTTTCTATCTGCCCCTCTTCAGTACAGGGATGGCTGCTCAACACACTCCTCCTTCCCCCTTCCCCTTCGATAAGCATTGTACAGTGAAATTTGTCCTGACTGTATTTGAGTTCTCTGGTAATGTAATAAGCATGATGGTGCCTTCTATGAATACATCATTCCAGTCTTGCTGGTGATTTTGTACAGTATAGTGTATGAATTACTGTGCTGCAAAGCCGACCGGCTGCAAAGCATTTAAAGGAAATCATTGAAAAATTGTATTAAAAAAAATTGCAGTATCTTTCAATCAGTAAACGTTGCTAAAATTATCATCCACCTTGCTCTTCAATTAACAAGTTCGCCTGTTTTTTTGCAGAGGGGGGGAAGGGAGGAAGAAGGCATCCAACTAGTCTCCAGGTTGTCTCTTCTCTTTAATCAATGTCAAAGTTAAAGAAAGCGGAGTTGAAATCTCTCTCTTGGGCGTGAATTTCAGAAGTCAGTCAAGAACGGTGAACGCTTTTGGCCAGCTCGTAATCGCTAGAACTGAGCATCCTTTGTGAGGGTGAGCTTATCAAACGAGGATACTGCAATTTTCAGAGAACAAAGCAGCAGCTCTTAAGTATTTGCATTTTCCAGTTGCGCTTTTTGAAAAACTCTTACTCATTTTGCACATAACTCTCAGCTGAAGTTGACACTTAATGTGGCTCCGGACTGAAGGATAGCAAGGAGAAAACCTCTTGATCCGTTTGACTGGTGGGTTTTTCCAGTGGAGAGGTCTGTTTCGGGATGACGTGCTGCAGCGCTTTCCCGTAAACTGCAGCTGCAGCTGCAGCAGACGGTCCAGCGGCTCGACGCCGGGGCGTGCAGCGAGCGCTCGGCACCGAGGCATCCGAGTGAAAAGGGGGGGGTGTTTGTGTGTGCGTCTGTGTGAAAGTGTGACCACTTAAAGCTGCTTCTCAGCATGGAAGACCTCAGAGAAAATCATTGCAATTTCAAGTAAAAGCAGATAGGGCACCATAGCAGTCTGTCTCTGCATTATGCAATCATTTGCTGGTTTTGAGTAAGTTGGAAGACTTTGCACATATTTTTCCGATACGTTAGGCAAAGCGAAGTGGCATCTGTCTGTTTTCTCCCAGACTCGAGGTCTTCTGTGTTTGATGGTAAGTCTTGCACTATTTTCATACACTTATTTTTTTTTCCGGGGCACATTTCTTCCAGTTTCCATTTCCATATTTCATTTTTTTGTTGAAAGTCTTGCATTTTCAGCTGTTACCTGGAAATCTGTAGTACTTGAACTGCTCGCCACACACCGCCACTACTTAGGTTTGAAGCCTTCGGACAAATTGCTGTCAGCAGTTAGCGGTTTGCCACCAGTGTGTTTTGTGTAGCCTTTTTTTTTTTGTTTTTCCCCCTCCCCCCTTTGTAGTGCTGTGGTGTTTTGCTGCCATCTAATTCATTTTCATTTGTATGGCGAATGGCACTGGGAATAATCTCAACAACAAAAACCGGAGTATTAAAAAGAGCTACTGAGCCATTCTGCTTTCTGGCTTGCTTCTTGTTTAAGCGACACGAACAACCATTTGAACGTCATCCAGAGAAGTTTACATGGTGATAGCTCACCTGCTGTACTGTGGACTCTTACGTGTTCTCGACCCTCTCGGTAGTAAATGTACCTCTTAGAGCAAAGGAAGGGATTCACTGACCATTACTGTTAGTTGCTGATTTGTGGATGGTGGGAGTATTTTGTCATTACGGTTCTATTTCACCAAACTTGGCTGACCATCTTGGCTTTAGTAGGTATACAAGACAGTGGATTACCATCTTTATTGCTGTAACGTGTCAAGCATTATATGCTAGTAGATTCTAGTTTAATTGTTGCAGGTGGAAAGTATTTTTACTTTTAAGTTTCCATTCTGAATGTGTTTTGACTAAACATACCAATAAACTACTGATGTCTGCAGCATTTATCCATGTCCCTAATTCTCTTGAATGCAGGTCCCCGTAGAGCACCGTTTCATCCCTCGCTGTACAGAAAATGCTTTTTTCAGAAAATTGTTGCTGGCTTGTCAGAAGGCGCTGGGAAGCCCTGGTAGTGCAGTGTCACATACTTCGGTTCACGTGTTTGACCTGGGTGCAGGTTGGTCCTCTCGGCCTGGCAGCTCCTCTCCCCTTGGGGCGCCGTGGTCCGGGGAGGACTCGAGGTCCCAGGTGGGATTCCCCCGCGCCCCGCCGGGCTGTGGGGCCTGCGCTGCGGTGCCCGGCTTTCGGGGTAGATCTTGAACGGACGCTGTGGTGGTGCTGGGAGGAAGATGAGCTGAGGCGTCTAAAAAAAATTCTTGCTTTCAATTTTAATGTCGCTTATTTTTAATACTGTGCAACTGATAGTCGTACTGCAAGATAATCCCTGGGTTTTGCCCTTCTTGTGTTCGGTGGCATTGCCAGTGCCAGCATTTATCCAAAAAGGTTGGTAAAAAGGGTTATTCTTACACTGCTTGTAGATAAATTGTGTCAGAGTCATGGAATCTACGCAGAGCGGGTCTGCTCTGGGTGAAGTTCCTGGGAGCGGCTGTCTGCTGGGTCTTCAAGACCTCTGCCGAGCGCGTGTCTGGGCTGTAATATGTTCTGCTAAATGGCAGTTGGGAAGTGTCTGAAAAGTTGCACGGTTGTGTGAGTTGAAATACTGGGATGAAAAAACGAGACCCTGTAGAAGACCCCTAAGACCAAGTCACCAAAACCTGCTCTGAGGAGCAGCCTCAACAGCTACGAGAGCTGCCCACAAGGTAAAAGTGCACAGCGTAGGGATGGGATGGGATGGGATGGGGGGGTTGTAGTGGGGAAATGCTGGGGGGCAGCCAAGGGTGTCGGAAAGCAGTGACACCTTCAGTGCTGCGGTGGCCTCGCCTGTCCCCTTGGCTGTCACCGTGAGCAGGCACAGCCCGCATGAAGGGACCATTATAAACTGCTGTGTTGGTGATGTTAGAAAGGCGTTTGCCATCCCTGCGACCGCTGGGGTTGTGCAGTCCACGTGGGGAAATGCAGCCGGGAGCAGCGGGTTTGTGGGGCACATGGCCGGAGCCACCACGTGCCTGCAACCTCCGCTGGGCACCTGTGCTGGTGCAAGGGAACGACACCAGCGGGGGCACGGGCGCCTGTCGCTGCTGCTCTGCCGGCGACTGTGGGGCCTGAGCGCCAGCGGACATCCCGGTACCCGGCTCCCGCCGCTGCTGCACCGATGATCCCGCTGACCTGGGAACCACCTGAAGTGCAGGGAGTGTGTGTGTGTGAAAGTGTGTGTGTCTGTGTGTGCACGACTCAGTGTATGAGTCAATGTGTGTTTCAGCGTCTGTCACTCTGTGTGTCAGTATGTGTGCATGTGTGTGTGTCTATCATTCTGTGTGTCTGTCACTGTGTGGGTGTTTGCCATGGAGTGTGCGTGTCCATCACTGTGTGTGCGTGTGCGTGCGTATGCGTGTGTCCGTCACTGTGTGTGTGTGTGCGTGAGTGCGTGTGTCCGTCTCTATGTGTGTGTCCGTCACTGTGTGTGCTTGTGAGTGCGTGTGTCTGTCACTGTGTGTGCGTGAGTGCGTGTGTGTCCGTCACTATGTGTGTGTCCGTCACTGTGTGTGCGTGTGTGAGTGCGTGTGTCCGTCACTATGTGTGTGTCCGTCACTGTGTGTGCGTGAGTGTATGTGTCTGTCACTATGTGTGTGTACATCACTGTGAGTGCGTGTGTCCGTCACTATGTGTGTGTCCATCACTGTATGTGCGTGAGTGCGTGTGTCCGTCACTACGTGTGTGTAGGTCACTGTGAGTGCGTGCCCGTCACTGTGTGTGTCTGTCACTGTGTGTGTGTGAGTGCGTGTGTCCGTCACTGTGTGTGCGTGTGAGTGCGTGTGTCTGTCACTGTGTGTGTGTCCGTCACTACGTGTGTGCGTGAGTGCGTGTGTCTGTCACTATGTGTGTGTCCGTCACTGTGTGTGCGTGAGAGTGCGTGTGTTTCTGTCACTGTGTGTGTGAGTGCGTGTGTGTCCATCACTATGTGTGTGCATGAGTGCGTGTGTCCGTCACTGTGTGCGTGAGAGTGCGTGTGTTTCTGTCACTATGTGTGTGTCTGTCACTGTGTGTGCGTGTGAGTGCGTGTGTCCGTCACTACGTGTGTGTAGGTCACTGTGAGTGCGTGCGTGTCCGTCACTGTGTGTCTGTCACTCTGTGTGTGTGAGTGCGTGTGTCCGTCACTATGCGTGTGTCCGTCAGTGTGTGTGCGTGAGAGTGCGTGTGTTTCTGTCACTATGTGTGTGTCTGTCACTGTGTGTGCGTGTGAGTGCGTGTGTCCGTCACTACGTGTGTGTAGGTCACTGTGAGTGCGTGCGTGTCCGTCACTGTGTGTCTGTCACTCTGTGTGTGTGAGTGCGTGTGTCCGTCACTGTGTGTGCGTGTGAGTGCGTGTGTCCGTCACTACGTGTGTGTAGGTCACTGTGAGTGCGTGCGTGTCCGTCACTGTGTGTCTGTCACTCTGTGTGTGTGAGTGCGTGTGTCCGTCACTGTGTGTGTGTGACTGCGTGTGTGTCCGTCACTATGTGTGTGCGTGAGTGCGTGTGTCCGTCACTATGTGTGTGTCCATCACTGTGAGTGTGAGTGCGAACGCGTGTGTCTGTCACTGTGTGTGCGTGAGTGCGTACCCGTGTGACCATCACTATGTGTGTGTCCGTCACTGTGTGTGCGTGTGTGTCTGTCACTGTGTGTGCGTGTGAGTGCGTGTGTGTCCGTCACTATGTCTGTGCCCGTCACTGTGTGCGTGTGAGTGCGTGT
>VUYV01000533.1:0-38010 GCA_008711295.1 Anarhynchus alexandrinus
ACCCTCCCTTTAAGTATTTATAAGTGTTATAACCCCCCATGTAATCCAGTGTAAGGGGACACGCTCCTGTCATATGTCCCATGTCAAGGAATGCATCAAGTTGCATCATTCACTTGTCCCATATCGAGTCCCTTAGTACCCTCCTGATCTTCCTGGTTTTTTAAACCTAAGTGAACAAATGCAGAGACCTGAATCATGTTCATGCATTTGTCAAGGAGGCTGTTTTGGGGTGGGGTGTGAACTCACAAGGACCTGAGTGGCAGCCTGCCCACCCTGATGCAGCTGCAGGCACTCCATACCCATTGTGTCCAGCCTCAAGCTTGAGATGTGCACTACATTAGATTGGGAACTCGTGTTTTCATGTGCTGTTTCCGAAGCCACAAATACAGTTATCATCCCTCTTAGAGTATGTTCTTCCCACAAAGAGCATATGGAGACATTACTTGGTGTGGAAAATGTCCATCACAAGGTGGACGCATCTTTGACAGCTATAGCTCAGGCATGTTATTTCTCTGGTTAAAAAACCCCCTCAAAACAACAAAAAAAAACCCCACCCCACCCTCTGTATCACTAGGGGAAGTCATAGGTACCTCAGATTTGAAGTTTTTGACCAACCTGGTACTTCTGAGTCCCAAAGTCTACCCTGCAGGGATCTACCTGAGGTGCAGTAACACAGAGAAAGTGATGTTGGGACCATCCCTGAGGATACGTGCCTGCGCGTTCCTGCAGAGGCAGCCGAGCGTGTGGCTCTGTCCCTAACCTGCCATCACTCCAGTAAATCCCCAAACACCCAGAGTGCAATTACAGGAAGGGAATTATACGGCTGTAAGAAGGGGATGAGTCAACCTTATTTTGGCTTTCTGCTTGTCAATGGGTTTTGGGTTTGCCAGGCTTTTCTTCTTTTAAAAGGTTCAGCAAGAATTGAGCTGAATGTTCATTCCTTTGACCCAAAAATTCAGACACAAAAAATGAAGGGTCATGCAGTAAGCATGCACTTTATGAAGTTTAGCAAAGCAGAAGAAATACTGTTAGGGTGGTTTTTTTGGGTTTTTTTTTTGAGGTGGATATTTTTTGCAGAAATCTAATGTTGAAAACGCTGGTGTGTTTAGCAATGGATATTGTGCTCCTGCTGCTCTGTCCATCTGCTTACAATTGACTACCAACTAGCTACTAAATGCAGCATTTTTCTGTTATACGTCTGGGATAGAAGCTTACTTTTAAATCCCATTTTAGAGACAATTTTATCTGGAGATAAAAGCACTGTATTTATAAATATGCTGGAAATAATACCCTTTCTGGGAAGATGCATTTTAAAACTCTTGGATCTCTATTTCATGCTGAATAAAGAGAAAAATAAATCCCATCTGTAATCCAGTAAATATCTATTTGCCCACAAACTAAAGGGGTTCTTAGGTTTCATTAAAGTAACTGTTTCATACTATACATTTCCTATTTAAAGAACTTCGTATTTCTTTGCATGCGGGTTCAGGATGTCCCAAACACTTATCCCACTGACATCTCTTTTTGCACCACTAGAAAAAGCGGGAGTTTGATCTGTGAAAATCTTATTAAAAACATTCTCTAGCTTCCCTCTAAATCCAGTGAATTGCAGACAATTTTCTCCCAGCTAGTATTGTGATGACTAAGGTGCTGCACTTTGGGGCAAATAAGGTAATAAATTTGCTAATTTCAAACTTATGTCCCTTGCAGCTTTACAGAGCAGAAATGCCATACGTGCTTTTTAAAAAGATAAGCTGTGCTCTCCTCAAGAGCTGTAAGGGTTGTTTATTTGTATAGTTAGAATAAGAAAGTCATCTGTGGTACTTAATGCTATTGTGAGGATTTGAACAGCATTAAAGTCAGTATAAAAACAAATACCCAATTCCCCTTCAAATTAAGGGATACATCAGTGCTTTCAGGATTTCTGGGACCAGAATTTCTAAAGGTTCGTATGAGCATTAGGTTTCCAATGCCCTTTTGTGTTCTGATTTTGAAAATCTCTTGCCATAGCAACCCCGAACCTTCTTCAATTTAGGCGCAGCTTGGCATGTGTGCGTTTAGCATCAGCCGTGGCATTGCTGCCCTGTATTTCAAGGTAGGACACATCTAGGAGGTGAGGACGTTCCTTCAAAATGAGACCCATCCAGAGCATTTGAGGGTAAAATATGGCATTTGAAGCTAGGCTGGAATAATTTTCTAATCATTCTCTGCTAAAATCTGGCACGTAGGCTGAAGCATGGTTCCTCAGCCAAAATAGTCTAGAGAATAGTATTTAAACAAGGCTGTGCTCAGGAGACTTTTAAGCTAAAAGACAACATAGATCCACCTCTAGAGTGGGACACATTTGCATCTGAGACTAAGTGAAACGCAGTCTGTTAGACCTTGCTTTCCAAACTACATCGCTGCAGGGTTCAAGGTCCAGCATTCTTCTGAAATTTCCATTAACTACTCGACTTCACCCTTCGGTCCTGAAATATCTTCAAAAGTCTGGCTTTAAGTGCTTTGCTGGAACGGTGTCAATGCTAAACGTATATACAGTTTTCAAATGCAACTATAATTCCGGGCTCAAATGTTCCTTTCCAAACCAATTTGCAACTCAATTAGGTTCTGGCTAATTCATATTTAAGCTAAGTTTGCAGAGGAAAAGAAAACTAGTTAAGAATTATTGGGACTTGTCCAATGAAAATATTGTTTTGGAGTGCCAACGGGAAATAATGAGAGAATTGGTCATAAAAGGATTTGTTTTAAAAACATTTAATCATTTGGGGTCTCTTTTTATACTATTATAGGCTGTGACTTATAAGATATCATATCTATAGTTTTTTATATATTTCTGTCGCCTTTAATGCAATGCTACGAGGAAGCAAATATTGCAAATGGCCAAGCCATACCGTACCCCTCCTCTTCTGCTCATAGCTGTGTCCTTGGATTAAGTGCTTGTTTGCACACAAAACTATCAGATTTGAAGAAGGCAGATTTGGAAGTTCCCTCCAGTCTTAAAAAAATAATATTTTATATATATATATATATGTATATACAGATACACACAAGGACACATCTATATATGTGTGAGAGAGAGAGGACCAACCGAAAGATAATTAAGCCAGACCCATTTTCACTTCGGTAACTAATGCAGATGTACTGTAAGTAGGTCAAATATGCTGTTACACGCTTTAAAGTGGCATCTGCTGTGCGTTAGGCTGCTCAGAGTTCGGCTTCAGGATTTCTTCCCGCCGACAACCCCCCTTTTCTCGCCTCTCCTCCCCTTTCCCTGCGTCTCCCCCCATCCTCTTACAGTCAAAACCCACAGGCGTATACTCAAGCATAGCTCCCATTCACCTAAATGATAATTTTCTGAGAATGAGGACTTGGTGGGGACCACAAGATTTAGCTCTTCTGTGGCTCCTCTGTTACCTCTGACCCTCCTGGAGAAAGAATTAGCCACCTGCTTGCTGCTTATAGCAGTGAGGGTTTAAGGAAACCCCACAATTGCTTAAAAAGAAAATGAAGCTACTAAATTACACAGATTAAACCAGCCTGCAAGTTCTCTGATTTTATGTTTTGACCTTCTTTTGGTTATTACCTTTTTCATCAACAGTTTTTCAGCATGAGCACGCTGGATTTATGCATTTGTCTTTGTGAGCGCAGCCCAGGCTAGGAGAAACTGAGAATTTACTCCACGTTCTCGTCCTTCTGAGGTGGCGCGATTTCTCGAGGCCATTTTTCTCGCCTGTTGCGATTTTTGGCACATTCACAAATCAAAGTGGAAACGAACAGGGCACTGTGTTTTAAAAGTGCAACAGGGCTTGCATCTGCATAGAGGCTTTCACAGGGGCAGTTGCTTAAGAAAACATGGGGACTAATACCAGCAAAAGCAGAGGAGGGTAAAAGTTGCGTCTACTTGTGTGGGAAGACTATGGCAGACCATGTGTTTTTCTCCATGGTCCCTGCCATGCTTAGCGGCTTCTCTGACTCTGTTGCTTCAGTGCCATCCCAGAAATTTGCAGTGAGAACCAGGCAGAGGTTTCTAGGGGGTCAGATGCTCACAGTTCATCCTGCTGGAGAGGGCAAGGGAGCTTCAAGTGAAATGAACGTTATCCTTCTGCCGTATATGCTGGGGACACTATGTTGTCAACTCTCCCTGTGACCCACCTTTGGACAGGACGGATGCTGCAGCAAACAGCCGCTGCCTTGGTGGTCTGCACCTGCCGTACATGCTCCATGTCAGGAGGATTTTTGGTATCTTTCAAAATTAAAGGGTGCCAGGAGATGCGATTCAGAGATCTCTTCTGCTTTTCCTTCCTTCATCGCTTGATATGCCCGTCTTACAAGAGTCAACTTTTTAAGCATATGCGTAAATAATTACTGCTCAAGCTATAGTTACAATTACTGCCACCCCGCTAACGCTCCAGCTAAGAAGTGCTTGGGTTTGCTGAAAGGGTTCTTTTGTCTGTGAGGGTGAAACAGTGTCGATTTGAAAATTTCTCTTTCAGAAATCATTTGCTAATCTCCCGATGGCTTTTACCGATGAGCTTGACTGGCCCCAGTTCTCAGAGATCACCGGATTCCTGAATTCTACCATCGGGTAAGCCAACAGGTGGGGTGGCCAAGTCGTAGCGAGTCTCAAGGTCCCTCAAAGCACGGCAAGAAAAAATACACAGTGCTTGAAAGGAAAGATAAAAAAGCTAGTCAAGATTGACACCGGATCTAGGGGTTTTAGACAACGCACAATACTCTAGCCCAGTCTTCCTGAAATTCAGGATAAGTTTTAGAGCTGGAAATTGTAATGTAGAAGGAGAAAAAAAATGAAAGAAAGAAAAACAAAACTTGCTTTTTTTTCAAAATTCTGGAGCAGGGAGAAGGGGAGAAACTAACAAAAATCAGCATTTTCCTTTTCTTATTTTATTTCCTCTTTCCCTCTTCCTCCTGTTTTCTTTTGCTACTGAAACAGTAGCATGGTAACCCCAGGGTTATTTCACAGTGTTTCCTTTTTTGGGGCAATCTTTCTTCCCCCCCTTTATTTTATTTTGTTTTTACCTTTAGAGGGAAGTAGCAAAAGAAGAATTTTGAAGCACCTGTGACCTAATTAGCTGTGTTACATCGGCTCATGTGGATGGGAAAGGATGCAGAGATAGATGGAAAAAAAAGGAGTCTCTGCTGGAAGGGAAGGAAAATAAAGCCCAAACATGAAGAAAACACCTTGAAATGCCTGCAGTTTTAACTGTGAAGTTAAAAAAAAAAAAATTCAAAATTTTGTTAATCATCTTTCTGGCCAGCATTAAGAGTCCCTTGACTCCTGCCAGAACTGAAGGATACAATCATCAACAGTCTGGCCTGAGTTTCAGATAATTTGTATTTATATGTCTCAGATAGGTCATGAATACAGTGAAATGCCAAATTAAGCATGAGTCAAGCCTAAAGAGGCTCTCTACCCACAGAATTAAAAAGTTGGCAGAATATATTATTTTCCAGGAAAAATCTCTGATGCACCATACACTTGTACTTTTTGCTTTATTTTTCCTCCCTATGCAATAACCAGGCTTCCAGCCTCAGCAACATTCACACAGCGTATGCTTTAAGGAGGCATACTACTTAACAAGTCAACAGAGAAGATCTATGCAGCCTCCTCTTTCAGAGTCAGCAGCAAAACCGACCTTTAAAAGTCTATTACAATGTCCATCTACTCAATACACAGTATTTAACTGGGCTCCAAAGAATCCGAAGCTCACAAGTGATCAAAGCTTAGTATTGACTCTGAAGTTGTCAGCGATAGGCCTTGGTTCAGCGTTCAGTTTTTTAATCTCTTCCATGTCCTGGAAAGAAAAAAAAAAAAAAAGAAGGACTGTTTGGGACTTCAAGGCATTTTTAAGAGAAGTAGCTCAAAATCCCATACCACAGTGTGGTGGAGACTGTAGGCAATGCGCAGCGGGAGGCTCCCATTTACTCTGAGCCTGCAGAAACAGAGACACAGACTGAGGAGGTCCGTGCCCATCTTTCCCACCCCCTGATGTGTGAACAGGGACACTACTGATTAACTAATATCCCCTGACCAAGAAGGTCTATTTGCTGCTCCATGTCCGCCCACCAAAGAGCCCGGGCGTTTCTTGTGTATCACATTGCATGGTGACTGGCTGATGTTATCATGCGTTTCTATGTGGGTCGTTACCTTTTATTGCTGGTTTCAAAACTTCTCATTGTCTTCTGTTTCTCTGCATTCATCCAAGTTTGCTGTTCTTAAGCCATGGTATTTCAGTTATCTGTTTCCTTCGGTGTCTAAGTTCAAACACAAAACCAGCAGCCCCAATAGTACCATGTACTCATGGCTGGGAGCATGGTCTTCTCACCAGCTTCCCTTTGGGCTCTTATCCTTTTCATTTGCATTTTCATTTTTCTCAACTGTGCAAAGTAAAGGAGAGAACTAATCACAGTCAAGCCTAACCTGTTTTCAGATCACTCTGTCCAAGATTTATGGCATTGGGAAATGAATGCCCTGCCAATATTTCTTCTCTTTTATTTACTGTTCCGTAACAACCAATTGAAAAGTCAATTAGTGAGCAATCAACAGGATTGTTTTGATAAATGATGTATAACAAAAAGGTTTTTAAACACCTTATCTGAAAGACCAGGATAAAAGCATCCTGCATGGAACTATTTCAAAGGAACTCCATCAATTTACAGTTTCTGGAGGACTATCTTGGCTTCCATTTTAGGCCACCCTGTTCAAGGTGAAAAAGATTTATGACCACAAAAAAAAGAGACGGGGAAAGAAAAACATATATATAACTGGGGCACAGAGTTCAGAGACGAGAACATACTCCATTTTTAATATCAGCTGTGTTTTCATCAGTATCGCATGAGTTTAGCAGCTCGCGTTTTCTCAATTTATTTCAGAGGCTGGACAGACTCTCTGTATCTACGTTTACGCAGGAGAAATCGCTGTAATCACAGAGACTTACAGAACATTTCCCAAAATGGTATGTTAAGTTTTTTCACTTTTTTGGTTTTTAGCCTTACTAGTCTGAGACTTGATGCTGGATTAATAAACATCTTTCAGAAACAAAGAGAAACCCCTTCCTAACTGCACACATTTCTTATGGAAAAATAGAGAACAGCATTTATTTAACTCAGTGCCTTTTCTTGTAGCTCTGAGCAGGGAGGAGTGTGGCTTGATCACTTCTACCCATGCACTGACTAAGAATTTCCACTGGGCTAAAAACCAGTGTACCCCACCGTAATTCTGCGGGGGGAGGGTGTTGGCCATGGCCAAAAGCGGGGGTTTAGAGGGATGTCAGTGGTAGTGATGGAGCTAAAAGGTTTGTCCTCCATCTCCTCTGGAGGCTGTGGCATGGTCCCTGCTTGCTTGCATGCCCCTGCTCTGCACTCCCGCGGGGGGATGCCAGGAGGGCCCCACACTGCACCTCACAGTAGCACAGAGGGCTCACAGGGTTGCCACGCCGGCGAGGCAGAGCGGGCGCAAACTAGTCATCGCTCTCATAGTAAGAGTGTCCATGACGTCCTGTGACATCCTTTGGAGCTGGAGACCAGCAAACAGAAGTCCTCGCGCAAAACTGGGGAGGTCAATGGTGCAGGCGTCTTAATGTGCTCTCAGAACAGATTTTAAAGGAGTAATCAAGGACACACAGGTGAAACAAAATTGGGACAAAACTTAACACTGTTAAGTTTTAATGAATAAATTAATTTTGTGAGCCTGGCTTAACATCTTCTTTCTATGAAATAGCATCCTGTGTTGCCATGGGTATATGCAGGAGACCTAATCTATTTAGGATTAAGGAAAGCGTCTTGCTTGATACCTCACAAGAAATGCTTGTGTACAGTGAAGAAGAGGAAGATTAATACCAGAAATAAGACGTGGATAGAGAACGAGCTAAGCAGGGAAGAGCAGCAAGTTTGAGAGAGGAGCCATGTACTTCATGCATCTCTCCTGAGGCTAACCCTGCTTAACATTTGGAGTGGGGACCTTAGAACAAAGACCAAAGTGCATGCTTGGCGGCACCTGTGAATGATGCAAAATTGCAAAGTATTCACCATGCTGAAGCGGGTCACATCCTTCCCCAGGAATAATTTAGATGAGCTTGGGAACAGCAGTGACAGCAATCGCAGCACATACAATTGTACAAGACACACATGTCAGAGCTAACGATAAGACTCTTTGTAAACTAGCGGCTCATCGGCCAGAGGCGGTGGAGGGAGAGTGGCATCAGGGTGTAAAGGGGAATTTCAAGGAAAAGCTGGGAGTGCAGGATAGAGCTGGAAAGAGGCTAAGGAGTTTGCACGATGCATCACGCACAGCATTTTCTCTGGAGACAGGGAGACAGTCCTTCCTCATGTAAGCCACTGAGAAGACCTCAGAATTTGGTCCCTTTTGCCTAGGGAGGACCAACTTTGGTGGGAATAGCTACAGGGAAAGGCTTTGGGGCAGATTAGGGCAATGGAGACTTCTGAAGGGATGTTAAGACATCTTGGCAATTGAGCAAAGCAAAAATTAAAAAGGATTATGGTTTTGAATCCTTCTGAGGCATAAACAACACAGAGTGGGAAGAATGGTTTAAACTGAAGGATAGTTCTAGTACAAGAACATGTGTTTTCATTTATCCTACTTCTGTTTGGAGAGGAAATTTAAAAAAAGGTCACAATCAAGGAGTCAAAACCTAGAATAGCCNTCAAGACAACATTTGTTTAAATATGTCAAAGGGGTTGTATGAAGGGATGACAGTAATCTCCCTTAGGAATTAAGGTTTATGATGTTAGCTTTTGTGCGTTGGATTAGGTGATGTCCCCAACAGCAGGTTTAAAAGATACTTGATTATTCTGTGATTATCACATTGTGTTTCTATTGTATTTAATTAATTTTCATGCTTCAGAAAACTGGCTGCAGAAGCTTGGGAAAATTTATTCTCCTCGGGTAGATAATTTGGCTTTACGGGATGTTCTTCCTCTCCAACGGATGAGTCATGTCGGCTGCAAGTGAGGAGCACTGCTGCCCCTAGTGCTACTTAGAAACTTGTTAAATGCTTGGGATTTTCTGCCAGATTTAGGATCAGAAAGGGTCTGCCCCAACCCCCCACCTCTGACAAACAGAGATCTTACCAGGCAGAAGACGTCACACACACAGGTACTGTGATACAAGGACCAATTCCAGGCTCAGGTGAGCATTTTCCTCTCAAAAAAATTGCCTTCTGGTGCCAGCACTGATGCCACTTGGCAATGCCTCTCATACACCATCCTCCTTCCTGTGGCAGACATGGTGCTCCTGAGGCTTCGTGTCTTCTGCATAAGTGTTTTACAATATGTTTGGTGTCATAGGTCGAGTGCTTCTGACTTTCTCATCTGTAAGTCACAAGGCACTGGAGTTGTTGGCTCACATTATTGCAGTCCCCCAGATGTGCTTTCTGTGAGAGAATAAAACAAAGGCCAAACTAGATGGTCAATGGATGACTAGGTGTCAATGGTTCTTCTCATTTATATCCAGTTCATCTCAGTACCTGATACTCTATTAACTTGTTCTGCTTTCTTTACGTTAACGGAGGTTGTACTTTCTGCTCTTCCTTTTTCCCAATTCGCTCACAGACTTAAAAAAAAAATATTTCACTGTGTGCACCGTTCCTTTTTCTCTCCCCTTCATGTATCTCCTTTCCACTTACACTACAGACACCTGCAGGATATAAAAGGAGGTGAGCCTGTGTCAGGGCAAAAGACTCTGAAGAAAATTGAGAAGGGAATTTTAAAAAATGGAAAAATTACAAGTGATTGATAGAGAAATCCTAGGCTACCTTCCTTCAGTATCTTCTCTTAATCATCATGCTGACACGGCATCGTAACAGTTCGCTATTATTGCCTCAATTGGCATAATAGTTTCCCCGAATAGGAGGATTTAAATGGCCACTCTCAGTGTCAGTAAAGCAAAAAGCTGTCCACCAACCTGACCTAGCCTCACCTGGGACAACTTAACCTTCTTCTGAAAATGATGCTTCACAGTCCCACGTATATGCAATGAGAGGAAGAGATGCTAGAGACACAGATCTGATGGAGGAGGTATGCAGCCGAGAGCCAGAGCCCAGGGATGGCAAGCCAAGCTGGGGACAGAGAGCAGTGCTCATCTCCAGCCCCCTACAGAAGCACCAGCGCTGTGTCAGAGCTCAGCATGGAGGCACTTTCCCCCATTGCCCTTCCTGGGACATGCATCTTCACCCTGGAGGAAGGCTTCCCTGACCTCTGTGCTGGTGGGATTTCAGCCTTCCCTTTCTTAAAAATTCCCATTATCCCCTGGAGAAGGTGGACCCTTCCCTCCTCTGTGGCTGGCTGCGGGGTAGGGTGCTCAGCTAGGGCCAGGGAAGGTGCCCCTCAGCAATCCATGTATGTTACCCATGGCCCGTGAATGTATTCACATCAGAATTGCTGACATTCATTTGGGGTGACCAACTTTGCTCACCGAGCACCCGCAAGAGTGAGTACATGAGATATAGGTTAATAATTCGTTACAAATCTGTTCTCTGCCATTGTTACTGCTTTCAGCTTGTGATTGCACAACAAGCAGCTCATAGTCCTAATCAATGTTTTCCATCAAAGTGGGTTGCTGAACAGTTTTCAACAGATAGTTTTTATTGTTTCATTGTTTTCAACGTGGTTTTGGTGTCTGTTATGGTTTGAGGAACCCACAACAATTTATTGTTGTTTAGACAATTATTCTATCATCTGATGAACCCTCCCCACCCAGAAGGGGGAATCGTGAAAAAACAAGGAAACCCAGAGGCTGAAATATAAATAGATTTAATAGAATAATACTAAATAATTAACATTAATAATACTAAAGAGCCAGTATTGATCCCAATACCAATATAATATATACAGGGATTATACTCAGCCAATTCTATCAGCAGGAAGCTGTGCACTCCCAGCAGTGGGCAGCAAATGTTGGAAACTGCCAGCACTATGGCTTTGGGAGGAAGGGAAGGGCTCAGGGGTCTGGCACCGGGGCAAGAAGTTGTCTGTGTCACCCCCATCAAGGGAGAGCGAGAACTTTGCAGCAAACTTTCTAATTTATATTGACTGTGACATTCATGGTATGAAATAATGCTGTTGGCCAGCTTGAGTCAGGTGCCCGGGTCTCGCTTCTCCTCATCCCTGCACCTGGCGAGCTCAAAAACACTGAGACCTTGAAACCCACATACTATAGCTGGCTGTAAAGTAAATATTTTCACAAATTCAGACACCGAGTCTTCTAAAAGTGCAATTTTCCCAAGCATTAGAAAAGGCTCTACTGCAAAGTAANACACCGAGTCTTCTACAAGTGCAGTTTTCCCAAGCATTAGAAAAGGCTCTACTGCAAAATAAAATTACTGAAAGATAAATTAGTCCCATGTCATTCAAACCAGACAGTGTCTTACCTTACAGCAGCTTCACACAGTTTTGTAGGCCATGTGCTATTTCTGGTTTTTGACTGGCTGAGTGAGATCCTCAGCTATGATGGTTGGGCATGAGTGCTCAGGTATGGAGTTAGAAAGGTCTTCTAAATGTTCTCCAATGTTTTAAATGTTAAAGATCCCTTGTTTTGATAGAAGTATCCTGATAGTAAAATCAGTTGCTAAAATATTCCAAAAAATCGTTAGATAAACACAGGGAAAGTGAATACCCTCAGAACTTCTAGATAATTACAAAACAGTTTTGCGATTGTCATCTATGTTTTGCATGAGATACGTGGATAACGTGTGCTATTTCAAAACACAGGTATTGTATATTCCTTTGCCATTTGTAGTCTGATCTGTCTCTTTGGGATTCTTGCCTTTGACCGGAAAAATTAAGCCTCGTTAACACACGCTGTGGGTCACTGAGCCGTCAAGCACCAGATATCTCACATTGGCTTCAAAACCAGTTAAGAAATAATAATATTTTTTTTTTTTGGTCTGTCTTGGAAATTCTAGTCCACCTGGAGTTCATTTGGGGAAAACCAGAGACTTTTTTCTTTGCACCATCACATTTCCAACTGCTTTTGCAGCATAAGGGAGCAAATGATTAGAAGTCAATAAGCCATTCTTGTCCACACAGCACTTTTGGTGCCACCTGGACTCAGGCTCTTTCAGTGCACGTTAGTGCTGCTCTGTGTTGGCCACACGAGGTCTAAGAGCAAGAAAAACAAGAAGTGCAGCTTGAGTATTCCAAGGTTTATGAAATTTAGGGTTGCTCACAAGCACAAGGAAACCCAGCACTGACTCCTCAACCAAAACCCCACCGGTCTGAGAACATTTGGAAAGCAACAGAGAGGGGGGCAGGAGAGATCCAGGAATAGCTGCCAGGACATTCAACAGTGTAAGGGTAACTGCTGTGCCTCATCTCTTTTTCTCTCTCGCCTGTTCTAATCACAGATTGCATCCTGTATCACGAAAACTTCCTTGAAAACTCAATTTACCCATGAAAACAGTTCTCTAAAAAAACCCTTCATTTTCTTGATGTTTTTACTTGATTTGTAAACGTGCTAACGCTTTCTGCAGAGCTGCTTATAACTACCTACACTTGTGGAGGTAATACACACCCAAGAACAGCTTCTTACTTTTTTGTAAATACATTTTTAAAGTCTAGTGATCCCAATAGCTTATTTGTGCTGGAACTGCAGCTCCAGACCAGGGAGCCATGCGGCAGAATGGCTTAACAGAGGGGTGTTGAACTGTAGCTGAAAGAAGGGCTATTAAACAGAAAAAAAATAATCAACTGGTGGTAGTTTTGTTCCAAGCCGTATTTTCTAAGGATTTTGTGGGGCTCTTATTCTGCTGAAAAGAGCTTCTCGACATAAAGGCTGGATTTTGAATGGACTAGCAACCCTCAGGAGAGAAGCAGTAGACAGATATATTCATTTTTAGCTTGGAAGAACTGGATTATTTAAAACATAAAGGATTCCTTGATATATGTAGTCGGCATCACTGTGAGTGACGATAACAAAGGCACCGTTATTAAAATGCAAAGTGTATTATTGCTACCTTGGGGGTTTGTCTCTTAGATCTTTCCCCTATACCAATCCAGCAAGGATTTAATGATGTTCTGTCCACAAGTTTCCCCTCACGAGCTGCGGGGAGGACAGGATTTGCTCCTCAAAGCAAACTTCAGAGGCACAATGCAGAAAAGAGGAGAAAGAGAGAGACCAGGGAAGAGCTGAGAGAAGAACAGAGGGAGCGTAATGCAAGAGGAGAAGGAGCAAGAAAAGAGGAGAGTGAAAATACTGCAAAATAAAAGCAAGGGCAACCTGTAGGGCCTGCTTCTCTGAAGTTCATGTTTCTGTACGTTGCTGTGAGGTGAGCTTCTTGTAATCACAGTCCTAGTCTGATCCTGAACAAAGCATAAAGCCCTTTTTGGCTCCTCGATTGGTATCACTCTTGCACTGCAGGTGACAGAGTTTGATTTGTGTGCTGCGGATAGCTGGGTTGTATATGCATAGCCTGCTAGTAAGTTTTAGGTATGAAAGTTTTCCTAATTGGGAATGCTGTTCTCATTCAAGACATAATGAATGATCGTAGATGTTCATAGATGCTTAGGTTTAGCTAGCTCTTTTCCTGGAGGAGGAAAGATTTGCATCCAACCATTTGGGTGAATTTCCATTGAAATGCAGAGCTTCTCGTGAGGGGTGCAGCTGGCCTAATACTATTTTTCGTAAGTCTGCCAGTCATGGGGACCGCAATGCAGACACCCAAACGTTGGTGTCTAGTGCTATTTAAGATGCTTTACGGTATCTTTCCCGCCTCCAGCTGCCTCTCCAGAAGTGCACAATCTCTCACGCATCCTGTGTTGTATCTGCCAGCCCTGCTGCAGGTATCTTGGATACTCTGGGATGTCAAAAATGGCACTTGGTGCCTATGTTTAGGACCTGAATCAGTCCCAATGTGGTATAGCTGTGAGACGCTTACTCTCTCAGAAGAGTGAGAACGGTTCCCTTTGCAATTTATAGGGAAAGTTAAAAGTAGATCGACTGTTGACAAGTCAGGTTGGCTGGTTTACAAGAGACTACTATGTTCAACAGATGGGAAGAAGCTGCCAGATCTGGATTAAAAGCCAGATCCAAACAACCCAGCAGTTAAAAGTATTTGATTTTCTACAGTCTGAAGTGTGGGACTTGGGCAAGAGGCAGCAGGTCCCTGGATGGAGCGTTACTTCCTAATGCCGGCACCCAAAAAGGTTACAGAGATGACTTGTTCCATTTTTATTTTTAATGCTTCCACATTCTTGGAAATACGCAATGAAGCTGGGGTTTGCACTTCATTTTGTTTGTCAGTCTAACGATGTTGTACTATTTCTCTTATTCCCTCTACATGTGATCAGGTGGTTCTTCAGGAAACCTTCTCTATTTAATAAAAAGGTGAGTGTTTAATGGGATTTGAATGTTGACTGGGGATACACAAGTGTTGCTGGAGTCCTACTTCTTCAAAAGAGACAAGCAAAGCACTGTAAGGAATGTAGTATTCACAAGTGTCCTAAAAAGCACAGCTTCCCTTGGCCACTGTGCTCTGAAGTGCTGACTGTTTCTTCCCTGGTATAAACTTCCATCAACAGAAGAAAAATTGTCTTAAAGTGTGGCTGTCACTATCTCCAGAGCTGTGATCTTGGCCCAGTTAAGCCAACAGAGCATTTCCAGTTATTTTAGGGAAGAGACTAAGCCTTTCTCTAAATCTGTGCTTTGTGTTCCCCTAACTGTGTTACTCCTGATTTGTAGCAATGTAGATAGACACGGGCAGGTCCACTGTGTTGTCTCCGTATGGATATGACTGAGCAGCTACTGGATAGTGAGAGGCAGCATCTCTCCTTTTCAGATGAATTTGAGTGGGCAGTGGGGCAGCCGGGTTTGATTTAGTTTGCTTGATGCTGGTATAGTTCACATCCTAAGGGATTTATCGTTCTCTCCTCCAGAAAAAGCAGTAATGAATCCTTGCCCTCTAGCACTGAACTTCAGATCACATCCTGATCTGATCTTGAGGCCAATCCTACACATAAACTTAGTTGTCAGCCAAACATAGTCTTCTTCTCCCATCTCTGATTAAAAACTTCCCATCTTGATTTATGTCTTTGCCCTGAAATGAAACTACTTGATTTAGATTCTGGATAATACAAAGAAGACAGAAAGACAGCAGGAAAAACATAGAAAGTGACAAGTCAACAAGGGGCAAAAGGGAGAAGTGAAAAGAACTATATTTAAGAAACTTTACTAAAATATAAAACTATAGGGAAAAAAACCAACAACAAAAACCTCTCCCAAACGTAGAAGCGTAGTGATCTGAGCATTGGCCAAGTCTAAACGAGCTAATTCCAAGTGTGGTCTCATACAAGCATGGTGTATGATTCAGACACTGAGAACATATCTCCCCATTAATATAGCTGCGTATTTATCTTTTAGCTTGGCCAGAAACCAGCTGTTGGACAATCCAGCCATAGTTATCTACGCTACAATTGGGAATGATGTCTGCAACGGGTAAGGTGTAAACTGAATTAACATTTATAGTATCATAAATTTGACTTCCTTAGAGTACTACAGTCTGCTTGGACATTTATGTCTCATTGCTTTGCAATTCCCTGCAATGGCATTTTTCTTTGCTATTGGTCTGTGTTTAATTATTATTTTTTCTGCTGAAAATACTGGTGTTTTCAAATACAGTCTTACCTGTATTTCTCATAGCCACCTACCAGTCCTCATTTGGAGCTTGTCTTTCTTTCTTTCACAAGCGATAAAGTGACCAACTGCATCTCTGAAGTAGATTTCTAACTTAGCCGACGAAATGAAGTATAACAACAACAGGAGGGGGGGGGGGAAGAGTTTAAAAGCATGTATATCCGTCTTACCCAGTGTGTCACCTCCTGTCAGGAGGGAGAGCGTGACTGGTTTACCTTTTCTGAAGTATGACAATGTAGTCCCCTGTCGAGGTCTATTTTCACCCTGCCTCTGCTGCACACTGCCTGCAGTCTTTGCTGTGCTCTCCTGACGAGGTGTTTTGTCTTTCTGGCTTTACTCGCGTCATAAGCTCAGCAGGAGAATGAACTGAAGCTTTCAAAACTAATAGTTCTGGCATTATCCATTAGCAATGCTCGCAGGGATGCCAAGAAGTCACTAGTTGGATGCTTCCCTTCCTCCCGGTATTGGGAAGGCTGAAAACCCCTTGCAATCGGGGCCAATGCACTGCACATCCATACCGCAGGTTTGGTTTTGCAGGTGGCCCAAGTGCTGCTGTTAGTGTAACGTTATTTTCACCATGGTGAATCTTCAGATTTTCTTTTAAGCAGAAGGAGGAAAGAAATCTGAATTATGCTGAGACTTTCAAAACAGTCATCTTAATAAATGACACACGCTCAGCTAAGTCCCCTTCTGAAGCTGTTGAAAAGTCCTGCCTGCAGGTTGTATAATGAAGCAGGCTGTCAGACGTTGCCATTAAAATATCTTGGGTTTGGTATCCTAAAACTTGGCTTGACAGCAAGTGCTTGGGTTGAAGCTTTGCATGTCGGATGTTGTGCTCCAGACAGGGATGGCCAAAGGCCAAGCAGGGCTTTCCCTGCCACAGCCCTCAGCCAGGGCAGAAGTAGGACCACAGGGGCCACCTTTTAGGTCCATCTCCCTGGCCACGTGCAGGCAGCACACGAAATAACCTCCCTTGGCATCTCCCTCTGGCACTTGTGCTTTCTCTTGTGCCCCTGCCCAGAACTGCCAAATCTGTCCTCAGCATCATCCCTCCTGTTATGGGAAGGACCCACAAATCCTCAAAAGTAATGCCACCACCCTTCGACTGAGTGGGAAAAGCAGTGACAGCAAGTCCTGCTACTTGCTGACAAGTCTGTCCTGGGCATCTGTTTATTGAGAAGCTTATGGAGAGATCATTACAACCATCCCCAGGATGGTGAGCGCCCCCACATAGCACCTTCACTGAAGTCTGTGGCCCCTGCTGCAGAGACTTTCGAGGTGTCTTCTCTCAGGCTTGGCCCAGGCTCTGTTGTGTACGTATTTCAATTCTGCTGTTTCACTGGCTTTGCTAAAAGCATCTCTTTTTCCTTTGTTTTATTTCTCATTCTGCAGGTTATTCCTTTCACTTCCCCTGTCTCTAACACTGCTTTCTATTCTTTGCCTGAAGTAAAAAGAAATTTTCCACAAATTTAAACCATTTTGGCCTTGCCTCGTCCATTTCTATGTTCCAAAACAGTATTTATTACTTGAAACTCTTTTTATCCCAGCGTCCATTACCTGGCAGAGACACTTTTGTCTGCTCAAATTCTCTCTGCTGTCTGTTTTCTTCCAAAGCATTTACAGCATCAAAAGGGGCTATCAGGCTGCAGTGATCCCTGTGACTCCAGCAAGGAAAGATGCTGCAGCTTCTGTAGCAACACGCTGTTTCCATCCAGTGGGATGTATAGCAAAGAGAGATTTTTTCAGTGTCCGGTCACTGTGTGTAGCTGCCCTGGCTCTGAGGTACCCACAGAGGTCACGGAGGATGCGGAGCATCCGATGGGCTTGACTTCAAACCTAGGGCTTGACAAACAAAAACCTCTTCAAGGATAGCTTTAAACTGCTGTAATAGAGCCTTTCTGGCCTTATCCTGTATTTTACCTTCAGAAGAGAGCAGTGTGCTGAGCACACCGGAGACACAGCTCTTAGCCAAAGCATTGTTAAAATGCCAGTAATTCACCCCATGCGAAGAGCAGGGCAATGAGTAATATGGATGTTTGTAGAGGAGAAAGATAATGAAATTGGCAGCCTGAGTTACACGTTCCCAGTAGTCTCCACACTGTGGTGTCCAAACAGGGGGGGTTAGAAAAATAAAGACAGATGGCAATGGTATCTCTCAGCCCACTGAGGTGTAAATGTGGGACACACAGACCTGGAACAACAAAAAAAAAAAAAAATCAGACAAGAAAATAACGAGCACCAGCAGTCTCAAATGCTGTACAATTATTGCACGTATTAATTGTGTTTGGGGTAAGGCACCATTTCTCCAGCCTCTCTTTCCCAGCTTTGCAGTTATGGCACCTGCACCAGACAGAAAGGTGACAGTGGCAAAGCGGGGTGAGCAGCCAGCCGCCAGGATGGGAACTTGTACAAAGCATCACCAGCGCCAGTGAGAGCGTAACCCTCCCTTATTGTAAGCCCACCTCTCCACCCTTAAAAAGAGTATGTGAGCGTGCAACACTGCTGGCCCTCGTGTCCCGGGAGTGCAACCCCTCTGCAGCGAGCTGTGGGTCCAGTTCTGCGTGTAGGTGCATGTGGCATGTGGTGGGCTCGCTCACCCTCTGGCCTCGTCTGCCAGCAGCCCAAACCCTGGGCATGTAACAGCATGCGGCTGGAAAGCGGATGTATGTCTGAAACATAGGCTGGGGGGGGATATTTATTTGGGTTGGGGTCACGGGAAGGGGTGGATTGATGCAGGACATCGCAGGCCAGACCCACAAACCCCGTGCAGAAGGAGGGTGGAGAGCTGTGTTTAGACTATGCCAAACCCTGTTATAAGGGACTGGAAGAGGTCTCTGTGGCAGAGGAGATCTCGAAAAGCTTTGCACAGATTGCACAATGCTGTCTGGTCCCTCTATGTTATACATGTGCACAGTTAGGGTACCCATGGTGTTAGGACATCCAGGAGCCGCGTGCACATCCAACGATATTACTGTGTATTGCAGGGGGGCAGGGAGTGAGTGCTCCCTAAAATTCCCAGATCCAAGAGCAAGAATCCTAACATTACTGTCTGCTTGCTATGGTCCGTGGCCAACATCAGCTTCCAGATGTGCCAGGTGGGCAGAGGCTGTCACTGGCTTCTGCCTCCAAGGGGGGATGGTGTGAGGGTACCACAACAGACCCCAGTGCTCACCCAGGCACCTTGAAGTCCTTATGGCAGAGCCCAAAAAGAATATGCCTGCAAGATTGCTCGCTTCTCGGTCGGTTTTAATTTCATAGCCTGGCAGGGAAAGGAAATGTGAAGAAATGCTCTGAAATATCTGCATGACTTCAGCGGAGGATGACAAGGGAAAGTGGAGTTATGAATGTCATATTAATTTCGGCTCACACTGACGTGTTTACTTGTGGTAGAGGCCTTACATCAGCGCAGTATTTTGAAATCAAGTGCTGCAACACCTGTAGGCGAAATGAAGTAATTTAAGGGCAAAACCACAGCCTTATCTCAAAAGTACCTTGCTTGGGTGGCTGTGACAAGGATAAGCCTGAATCTTAATGCTGTTTTTCAGTTCTTCCTAACCAGAAAGTCTCAAACGCTTCAGCAGCGCATACTGCATTAAGATAAATTTCTGGGCCCGGGGAACTTGTCTAATTATTATTTTGTGTGCAAAACGCAGCCCACTGAAGAATTCCAAATCCTTGCTGGGGAACATGGTTCTCTCACACGGGACTCAGCACCAACTCCTCCCCCCTCACTTCCCCCCTGAGCACAAACATTTCTAATGCCTCGAGACAGAATAACAGTGCTTTTGAAAGCTCCTGCTTCTATGGTGTTCCCTGACAAGAAATCCTATCTGATTCCCCAGCAGCTCACTCGGCACTGCAAACATCAGGTTTGCCCTTCTCTTACCCCTGGGGAGCCATGAAAGAGGTTAAAGGACCTTCCCAAGGAAAGGACCTGGATGGAGCCTCCTGGCTGCTAAACTGACTGCTTCCCTACAGGCCCACAAGGGGAAAATGTGGGAACCCCTAAAACAATAAGGATGGACGTTAGTGCAACCTTATGCACTACTCAGAAGGACATCCCCTGTCTGTCTTCTTGAGCGATGAGATCAGCTCCTCAGTGGGTGAAAGCCTTGGTCCAGCTGAGCTGCACCACCAAGGCAGGACAAAAGCTGTCACGAGAGTCTGCTTCCCAAGGTGCATGGTCCATGCTGTACACGGCCACACACGTTGATGTGCTCCAAATTCTGGCTATGGTGCTCTTGCTGCTCTTTCTGGGGGCTCTTTCAATAGCTTATGTTGCAAACATCTGTCTTTATTGTCTTTCCCAATTCAAAAAAGGCAACTTATGGATTTACATGCTCTTCTCCACATGCCCCAAGGGGGCCCAGGCCACCCTGGAGCTGCCTAGCATTTGTGGAAGCTCGCAACAATGTCCTTCTTTCCATCCCACTGACTCCCACTCTGAGAGAGGGCAATGGGACCTCTCCGGACAATGGGAGGCCTTTCCCCAGAGCTGGCTCTGCCCTGTCTCCCAGGTGTTGCCAGAGTGGGACCCCGTGGACCTGGGGTCTCCTCCGCGCCAGAGACCTGTGGATCCTCTCTTGGCGGGATGGGACAGTCTCCTCGGGGCACCGTTCACCCACTTGCTCATAGGCCCTGTTAGAGACGTGCACTGTGAGAGTGTGGTGATAGCTCTCAGGGGAAGAGCCGGTGAGCACTTTTTCTGTAATAAAGTGGTTGTTTTAATAACATAACTAGAGCAGTGTTCTTCAGGCAGCCTGGGGTGGTTTTGCTTGTTTTTTTTTCTTATATAAGTTGAAATTTATTTCAACTTCAGGATTTTAATTTTCCCTGCCCTGTGGCATTTACAGCTAAATGCAAGAGAGGAAGGATAAACCTGAGCCTGGGACTTGAAGAGGTTCAGGCTTGCCAGTGAGCCTCAAAACATGGGTGTTCAGTCCATGTGGGACACTGACACAGCTCCTGTACCCTAATGAACATTTCTGAGGACTATTTTATCTTAAATATGTCCTCCGTCCGTCCTCTTCCTCCTCCCTCCAGTCCCCCATATTTGTCCAGACCGTTTGCTACTCTCCTGTCCTCCTGCAGAGCTGTAGTGAGAGGTGTACAACAGGTGAGAGACAAAGCTACCTTAGCTATTTCTACCTGGCCTAGTCAAAGACCGTGTCCTCTCCTATGAGGACAGGCTGAGAGAGTTGGGGTTGTTCAGCCTGGAGAAGAGAAGGCTCCAGGGAGACCTTATACAGGACTTCCAGTACCTAAAGGGGAACTGCAGGAGAGCTGGGGAATGACTTTTACAAGAGCATGTAGTGATAGGATGAGGGGGAATAGCTTTAAACTGGAAGAAGGTAGATTTAGAATAGATATTACGAAGAAACTTTTCACTTTGAGGGTGGTAAGGCACTGGAACAGGTGGAGAAGTTGTGGAGGCTCTGTCCCTGGAGGTGTTTAAGGCCACGCTGGATGGGGCTTTGAGCAACCTCGTCTAGTGGGAGGTGTCCCTGCCTATTGCTGGGGGGTTGGAACTAGATGATCTTCAAGGTTCCTTCCAACCTAAACTATTCTATGATTCTATGGCTTTGTAAAGACTACAGCTCAGCAAGTTCCTGGGTTTATATCAAGCGGCTTAAGATGCTCTGCAACAGCTACACAGTGTGAGGTGCCAGGGTGACCGGAGTAGTTTTACATGGATTTTTGACGCCATGGGAAACCAATGTGGTCATAGTCTGCTTCATGGCTCTGATTTGCCCCTCTGCACTGTAAATAAAGACTAATTCATTTGCAACCGATGGAATAAAACCAGCAGGAGAGCTAAGGCTTTTTTCTTTACAGAGGTGTGCAGGGCTTGGCTAGGATAGAGTTAATTTTCTTTACACAGCAGCTCTTGTGGTGCTGTGTTTTAGATTTTTGACCAAAACAATGCTGATAACACACTTTTTCAGCTGTGGCTGAGAAGTGTTTGCACAGCATTGGGGCCTTCTCTGTTTGTCACTCTGCCCCCCAGTGAACAGATTGGGGGTGCGCAAGAGGTTGCAAGGGGACACAACTGGGCAGATGACCCAAACCAACCAAAGAGCTATTCCATGCCATATAACATCATGCTCAACAATAAAAAGGGAGAGGAGGGGATTTTAGCAGGATTAGCCATCTTTTGCTCAGGAACTGGCTGGACATAGGTCTGCCCAAGGGAGGTGATGAGTGACTGCCTTTGCATCACCTCTTTTGCTTGCTTGGTCTCTTCTTCTACTTCTCCTTCACTTATTGAACAATAACTTTTTTTTTTATCTTGACCCCCAATTTCTCTTGCTTTTGCTCTTCCTTTCGTCTTCCTCTGTCTCACTATGGGGTGGGGAGGCAAGCGAGCGAGAGGCTGTGTGGTGCTTAGCTGCCCACTGGAGTTAACCCACAACAGGAGGCCACTCTATAAAAAGGGGGTGCATCTGTCTACTTTTAGCAGGGAGAAGGGTTACACTGAGGGAGGTTTCGGCAATAACAATGAGAGACTAAACCACATAGCATCATTTTTATAAGGCTTTATTTAGCTAACTTAATGTGGAAGAACAGCAAAGAAGAAGAAGAATCTGCTGTTTCAGGTGCCTTCTGCAGGGCACAGTATTACCTGACACAATGTCCTGTTGGCATCCCCTTCTTCTGCAGGAACCGTGACACGCTGGCTCACATGACTACACCCAAAGAAATGCTCTCCAACGTGGTACAAGCTCTGCAATACCTGGACTCCCGTCTTCCAAATGGCAGCCACGTGATTTTAACGGGCTTGGTAGATGGCCGCTTTCTCTGGGATAACCTGCATGACAGATACCATCCTCTAGGTAAATATGAAATGTTGGGGGGTCTTCCTGGTTGTCTGCCTGCTCATGTTGCTTTATGAATCTATTGAGAATTTCAAGCAAACCTGACAGAGTGGGGGAGATCTGAGAAATATGAGATAGATATTGGCTGTGCAGTAGAAGTCAGAGAGCCAGCTTACCATCCCAAGTGCAGGACAGGGCAGCAAGAGGGCAGACCCCTAACCTGCCTGGACTCTCCCAAGCTGGACCTTCTCAGCTCCAAACTAGGCTCAATACATGCTGTGGACATGGAAAAAAGCTGTTCTGCCTCAGCCTTGGGCCAAAATTGTGGCCGGCCTGCCTGCACTTCATCCTGGTTTTTGTTACAGGTGGAGCTGGATATTTGGTGAACACCTCCACTCACTGAGTGGTGGATATCTTGGTAAAACTGGATGTGGGACAGGACAGAAGATTAAGTCAGGGGGTTGTGAAAGACTGGTTAGATATTACAGAAATAAATTTTCCACAAGCGCTGGATGCCTGCCACCTCCTACCCTACCTACGGGTGCGATGATTGAAACCTCACACCATGTGCGGGCATGTTTGAGGGCATTCCCTCACAGTGCAATTGCCATAAGGTGCTTTCAGGCAGCATTTTCAGAGATTTGGAGGCTGCCTTTGGGAACCCGTCATCTCAGAGCATGCATGAAACCGTACGTCTGACCATCAACAGACCACTTGCTCCTTGGCTTCATCCTGTGCCAAGCAGCAAGGAATGTCATCACAGGGGGCTGCGTTCATATGCAATGACGTGTGACATCCACCCTTGGCTAGTCCGACAGCTGTGCCTCTGGAGTCAGTGTGGAAACATTTCCTTGGGGATGTGGGAGGTTGTGGGGTGGGGAAGCTTGGAAGCTTGTTGCAGAACCCCTTCTCTATAAGTTCGTACCACCCCACAGTGATTAAAGAATGTGAAATACTTTATGCAGGTAGCAAAGAAAGTTTTTGTGCAAACAGCTAAAGTCAGTCCCTTGTTCTCCAGTCAAGAGTGTGTACAACCAAACAGCGTGGACATTCTGCTGCCAAATTTTAGACCAAAAGCTTGTTCTTATTTGTATTTGGGTAAAGAAACCTCTTTTGCATCTAAGCAAGTGGGAAGGTGTTGTCATCTTAGTTCCCATCAGCAAAGAGAGAGAGAAGCTAAATCACATCATTAAAACAGTAGATTACATCTTCAGCTGATTTTGGCAACCACTGGGTACTGGAGCTCTCAGCAGACTGTGTGCTGTGGTTTCCCCAAGGTTCCCCAATCACTGCCAGCGGCCCAGCAGCTTCTGCATTATCTACTACAGGTTATTTTTACCCCTCAAAACTACTTGCTTCTTCCCAGGAAGTCTGAGTTCTCCATTTCTATTCCTGATACCTTGTTATATTTTTCTCTAAAAAGCACTATCCTACTACCAGTGAAAACAGAAAAAAGAAAAGAAAAATCTTGTCCCTTTCAGGGCAAAGGCAGCCTGTGATAATTATTTTTTAGTCACATATAAACACATTTCTTTCCTTGAGTGCATGTTTATCACAGGGACGGTTCCTCTTCTGGATATCTAATTATCAGAGACAGCACGTGGCACTCGTCGGCACAAGCCAAATCAGGAGTGATTAGCTATAGGACCAGTTGGAAATTTTTCAGAGGGACTCATTTGCCTCGGAGGGACCCAATTAATCCTAAGCAACACGTTTTGCAGCAAGAGATCCCTTCTGGCAGATCCTCCGACGGGTTGCGAGCAGGTTCCCCCACTTGGCTGCCAGTCAGGCGTGACCAGATGTCGGTCTGTCTTTCTGCTGAATCCCCGGTCCCCCTGACAGCCCATCCCAGGGCCTGATGCTCTCAGGCTACATGGGTCTGGGACATCCCCAATATCCGGGAGTGACACTAGATCTTTGAGCTCCCCATCTTTTGCTCCTCAGGCAGCTGATACTGCTGCTGGGTGATGGGCAGTCATGAGATAGGCAGAAATTGCATCTATATCGCGGAGCTGCTGTAAAGCAACCCGAGGAGACCGTTTCACTTGGGAGAGATCATACTTTGCAGTTTCTGAGAGAGCAACAACAAAAATTGCTTATCGCCGTGCTGAAAAAAATAACGAAGCCTGACGGGATGATCAGTGCGCTACAAACTCAGAGAACTGAGCGGCCATTTAATTTCCGTCTTGGTTATAGCTACCAAAGAAGCAAAAAGGTCGAGAAAATGGGTAATTTTCTCAGCAAGCCGGGCTATTGCGTAGTGCAGTGAATTTTAGGGAACGTCAGCTGCGTGTTTGACTCGGTGCTCGAATTTGCTCACCCACACAAGCATATCCACTTCCCTCCGTGACAGCAAAATTGGTCCTCCCTTTTAAGGCTAACCTCTCAGCGGTAAATGGGAAACTCGGGGTATATAGAGGCACCTTCAATCTTCCCTTCAGCTTTGCAATCGCTGCGTTTGTTTGGCGGGTGAGAGACGCGTTAATGGATAAAATATCAGTCCCACACCTCGGAGGTTGGCGCAGGCTGTGATGACTAACCCCACGTGCGAGACAAATCACCCGTGAAAGGCCGGAGAGGGATGCGGGAGGAGCGAAAGCAGCTCTGCCCGCTGTGGGGACACTGGCACCTCAGTGGGAAGGATGCATCGGTGCCACCTCTGTTGTGCCCCGGCTCTGGTGGTGGGAGGGTAACCTGGGAGGTGGGTGCGGGGGCGATGCTGGGGCTCCCAGGATGCCTCTCCCCACCGAGGGGTCTAATGCAAGGGAACTGCGAAATGAAGTCACATTTGGCCGCCAGGCACATGAAGTTTCCCTCTCTCTGCTTCTCAGGGCAGCTGAACAGGGACGTCACGTACAGTCAGCTTTATTCTTTCCTCGACTGCCTCCAGGTAAGGTCTCCGGCTGTAGCTTACGAGTCGTCCCCCCCTTCCCTCTCGGCCCGCTGTTAAATCCCCGCTCCCCGTGCCTGCCCAGGTGAGCCCCTGCAGCGGCTGGCTGACTCCCAACGAGACCCTCAGGAATTTGACCTCAGAGGTAAGTCTCCAAGAGGCTGCCTGGGATCGCCCTCTTGCAACAGACCCTCTTCCACTTTGCCCTCTCCCCGTGGCTGAAGGTATAAGCCTAATAGCTCAAAGGCAAGACGTCAGCCCACTTTTTTTCCTCAAAGGCGGGGGAGAAGATGCGGAAACATCTGTATCCATCCTTTCGAACGCCTCTCGGGCTCTGGGAGAGAGCATGGTTAAGTTAAGGAATTTGTAAATGTGGTCCCTTTCCAACCTCTCAGCTGCCCAAACTTATTCGCAAGGGGTGCGAGCTCCCTGAGACAAAACTGTTCAGGTTCACGTTCTTTAAGGCAAAAAATGTACCCAATGAAAAAGAAACGGCTTGTGAATCAAGTCGCTGTGAGTATGAAAAGCCAACAGCATTGATTTTGCTGGCAGCAGGAGCAGGGTCCGAGAGCAAGAGCCTTACCCTGTCTTCATTTGGGATTTGTGCTAATCTTCCTCAGACACATTTCCGTGGACTTAATCGCCAGATGGTGTGACCAAGGAGCATCCGGGCTCAGTGCAGGAATGGGAACAGACAGAACAGAGATGTCTTAAAACTCACCCTAAAAATCTGGCTGCAGAAGTGAATGGCATATAATATCAGCCACTTACTCCCTTATGGTAAAAACTGATTTTTAATCCCAGCACCCCCTGCAGCCATGTAAAAGAGCCAGTAACCAAATATCGTCAAAGGTGTCATCTCCATGTATAGTTGAATTAATGTTTGCATTCACTAAACTAAAAATATGGCCTTAATTTCACCAAGGCTTAGATACGTGTTTCATTTTATGCCCTGTCCCTCTTGACTTCAGAGAAAGCAATTAAGCACCTTCCTAAATCTTTGCAGGATTGCAGCTTATACATTCGCACCAACAATACAGAGCATACAGCACACGTAACTTCTGTCCATGAACAATTCATATGTCTGCAGGGTATGAATTAATCTTCTTTCTGAGCCCCTGTCTGAAACTAATTGTCTATGTTATAATCCAAACTGAGCAATTTAAATATTTAGGAGATCCTGATCTCTGTTACGGCTGTAGAAATCACACTGGATATATCAGTTAGGTAGACGCTCAATGGAGGCAATTTGCTGAAAGTAAGAGCAGAATTTGGTCCGGCTAGATAAGCGTTGGCACCCACAACACAGTAGCCCAAAGGATAATGGGAAAGGAGAACATTTTTCCTGTACAAAAAAAAAAATTCATTTTTCTTTAAGAGGAATGGAAATGACTGGGCTGCAACTCATCAAAAGGCCTCCGAAACCAAGAAACTCAGAATACTGGTATAGGCTTAGAGACACTACTAAAAGATGTCTCCGGTAAAATAACCATGTGCTGTATTAAACTTATTACATCAGCTGAGGCCTCAGTAGAACCTGCAACGTGAGTTGGGGAGCCCAACGGCTGGTGGTGCTCATGCAAGTCTATGTATGATGAAGAACCCCATTTCACCTCCTGCCCCCAGCTAAAAGGGCAACATTAGCTTTCAAATTCCCAACCACGCAACGGTGACAGAAGCTGAATCCATGCAAAGCCGCGTGAGTAGCGATGAATCGTCATTAAATCGCTTGATTTTTGCAGAGAGCTTTACAACTTTCCAACGTCCTGAAAGAAATAGTGAGCTCTAAGAAATTTGCCAACTTTGATATTTTCTACATGGACTTCCCACTGAGACAAAGTAAGTTGCTTTTTTTCCTGTCTTTCTCACGAAGCATTTGGTCAAGTGCTGGGCTGCTAATAGGCTCCTCATATTTTAGCTCTGTACTGGGAGAAGGGCAGCAATAGGCAGCCAGCCTGGGTGACCCTGCTGGCAGGGCTGGGGCCAAGGGAGGACCCTTAATGCCATCTCCTGGCTTCCCTGGTTGGGATAACCATGGAATTCTGCCTAGACAAGACCCCACCACCAGCCTGGGGGCCACAACTTCCCTGCTGATCCCAGCTGCTGGTACCCACAACCCCAGTACACAACACACTGGCCATTTGCACTTGGGTGGCGGGGGATGTTGGTGGCGAGCCAACAGGGACAGCAGATGAGCCTCCGCTAAAAATGCCTCCTGCTTGTCCACTGCAGCTTCTCAGGTTGAATTAAAAAAAGAAATTTTAATTTCATCTTCAGATTTTCATTAAAAAAAAATCTCAAACCTACTTCGGTCCATAAGACCTGGGGTTTTTTTTGACCACTGCTTTATAGCAGGTCATCTGGGCTGGAGATGGCATACCTGCAGTGGTGAAGGTGGTCTTCATGAGCTGTAGTGTCATCACTGCCAGGGCTTCCTATTGCCTCCTCTGGGATAAACAGTGCCTCAGGAAGAAGAACTTTTCTCAGCCAGTTTTCCTGCCTGATTAACACAGCCACCCTGTCTTAACTCACTGTTTTCAAAAGTAGAAGCACCTCTCCTGGGAAGAACTGACTTCTTTCCTATGCTTCCTTAAGCACCTACATAATACTCTAACTTTTGACTTGAGGAGCTTACAAAACTTGTCCTTCTGTGATCTTAAGTGACATTAGGCAAGTGCATCACCTAAATCACTTCCTCCTGCCACTGCCACTTAAAAAAAAATTAAAGGAACTGGAAACTTTTCATTGTTACCATGAGCATGAGTGGACAGTGTTCTTGTGGGGTTGGGGGCAGACATCTGTCCCTGGATCCCTCTCAACTCCATTTCCCTCGCAAGATGTGCATAGGTCCACCTTCAGGCCTCACCCAGCATCAGCCCAGCTTCATCGCAAGGAGAAAGACGCTCACTCTTTCTTTTTAAAAATGGATTGGGATGAGGTGAGGGATTGCAGTGTGCAGCATATTCAATTACTTAGATAGTGATGGGAAAGTAGGAAAACAGCTTTTCCCCTGTATCTAGTCTGAACCTCCCCTGTTTCAACTTATGCCCATTGTCTCTCCCCCTCCCACTGTGCACTGCTATGATGAGACTGGCCCCATCCTCATCGCCTCCCCAAGGGCAGAACATCATTGCCCCTCAACTTCCCTTCACCGGGCAGGAGCTTCAGCACTGGCCACCTGAGGGCCCTCCCTGATAGCATGAATTTTTATGTTCCAAAATTAGTATATAATAATTGGGGGAAAAAAACCCCAAATAACTGATATGCATTTCCTTGTTTTTATATTCACATAGAGAGGTAGTTCCATGTTGGTCCTTCTTGAAAAATTTTGCCTGGGGACTGTATTTTAAATCCCAGCATGCAGACAGCTAAAACTGGAGCCATGAAGGGACAGAAGCACCCTGGCAATACTTCAGAGTGTACATCTCTAACACCTCTCCCCATCAGTGCCTGGCTGTCCTTGGAAGCACAAAGCTGCCGAGGCACCTAAGATTAGTGCAAAAAAAAAAAATAAAAATCTCCTTTTGCAGCCAAATCCTATCAAAATTCACAAACTTGTTTTATCCTACATGACCCAATTCAGGAAGCTGGTTCTGGGTCTCATGTAGACCATCCAGAAGAGGCAAAGAAGGGAAGATGGGAGAGGGAGTCTTTCTGTCCAAAACTATCTCGGAGAGGTCGGCTCCACTGTCAAGTTTGATATTGTAACACAGAGTTTCAGGATGTCCAAGTCCCTTTGCGACTTTTGCCTCATCTACTTAATATTTAACAAGTCATTAGGATTTGGAACAAACTACCTGCTGGGTAAGCAAATTACTTTAATAAGTTAAATGACTAACTTTAGGTAATTTATTTGCTTTCACGAAAAGAAACATCTTAATATAATTTGCTGTTCTTGATTACATCGCATTAAATAAATGAGGTAAACAAAATCACACATGCACACACAAACATCAGCTCCGAAAGACACTTTGCAAAGTTTCCTGCAGCCCTGGAGCCAACGATTCGAGCTTGCCGTCAGGAAAGCTGTCAGTTCGTGAGAGTGCTCAAAAGCCAGCTAAGGCTGCTGACCTACTTTTCTGGCTTCTTTCTGAAGCAAGCGAAAATCCTCCCCTAAACTCTCCAGACATCAAATATTTAGCAGTGGTTGCACGCTGTGATGAGTACATTGATTTCAGGCTGGCCTGGGCATATGTATACATAGGAGCTCCCAGTTTTTTTGGAGTAAAATTTGAGTACACCAGCATTTATTCTAGATTTAGATGGACATTCAAGCTTAGATATTATCTTTGACTAAAGAATTTAGTGGTTCCTTTAAGAAGCGGTGCAATAAATAGGGGGTAGGGATTCATTGTTTTGGCTTTTTCTTGGTGTGGATGGGAGCAAGCCCTGGTCTAGTCTAGCCAGGTTTTTAAGCAAAACTCTGGACGTAATCAGTTGGTGGGTATTTGCTCAACTGCTCTAGGTTTATTGGAGGTCAAGTATAATGGTCTAAATTCACCTATCTTGATGTAAACCTTATTTATTTTACTTAATCTTCTGCTATTTCTGGCAGTGGAACAGGAGTCCCTCTAGAAAGTAAAACTCAACACACGGCCTGGTACTCAATGTATAACATCATATATAAGGAGTTAGGCAAGCTCCCCCTGTGCATCTATATGTGCGCTCCACGGTGTAATCTAAGGTGAATATGAGTTGTGCCCAACGTACTGCAAATTCCAAACAAAGCTCCAAGCCCCGTGTCTTGAAACAGGTGACTTTGGGTGTTGACTAAAGCACCTCAAGTGGGTTTCTATATTCCAAGCGGGAATATCGCCCTTCTGTGAATTCAAAGTTGGTATGGGGACACAGATGTCACTTTTTGAGATAATAGTCAGGGTGCAAGCAACGGCGGTGAGCCTAGGTCAAAACTGTGGTGCTCGAATAGAGAACATTTTCCTCCTGACAGGATGCCTGCATAATGCTATTAAGAATTCTTAATCTGTCATTATAAAAGAAATTATTGAATTTACAGTCTGTTAATGCCATATCCACTAGTCCCATGTTTGATCACTCCACATCCTTTTTGAAGAGAGAAAGCTTTTTACTTCTCTAATGGCTCTGGGGCTTATAGCACAGCATCATTTGCATCAAATGTCATGCTTATGTAATTCAAAAGGTTATTTTGTTGGAGTTGAAAGACCGCTCAGAAGAGAAGTAACTGAAAATGACAGTCTAGTCCTGCAGACATCAGCCCATGCGAATATTGTGTTACCATCTCTTTCTCTAGAAAGCACTGTTTTCTTTATCTCCTTTATTTTTTTTTCCACTGATGAAGATGCAACTAAAATGGGAAATGCAAAAGTATTAAATCAGAATTAAATAATTTATAGCCTTGCTTGCTACAGCATCCATCTTAGTTGGGAGGGAAAGTGAGTTGTTTTACGATCATTTAAGTTCAAAGCTCTTCCTCGCATAAATATCTCAGAGAAAAAAAAATAAGAATAAAGGCTTAAATACTGCCCCGAGGAGAGGGGATTGTACACAATATTGGCTCTGACAACTTTATATGAATTATCATAATCTTCACACAGTGCCGTCGTGTGCTTAAGAACACGGGCGGCGCTGCCGGGAAGAGGGGGATACATGTCCAGTGGGGTGCCCACGTGCTCCCCGGTGATAACCCCTCCACTTATGTTGTTCTTCGCAGCGGCCGAGGAGTGGCGCAAGATGGGAGGCGAGCCCTGGCAGCTGATCGAACCCGTCGATGGCTTCCACCCCAGCCAGGTAAAAACCCAGCCCTGGGAAGAGGGTGGGATGCCAGTGCCCACCGCTGCCCGGGGCTCCTGGTTGGAGCATCGTGGGGATGCAGGTGTGGGGGATTTCTCTTTTAAAAGAGGTGATGGTCCCCATTTCAGCCAGCTGCACTCTGCTCTATCTCCCGCAAGGTCTTCTGCTTCCTTGCTTTCACTCTTTGACCAGCACACCCCGGCCAAACAGGTCTTAAGCCACAAAACCAGACCCTTGCCACGTCATCTGGCTACCGGCCTCCTCAAACACACGCAGGAGTTTTGGAGGATCAGGGCAGTGATGCAGCACTGGGAAAAGGCGAAGGGGCCCCCTCCAGCCCTGTCCCTGCCCTGCAGCCTTGGAGGCCATGGGTTTCCCCACAGCAGCCTGGGACAAAGCTTTCTTTTTGAAGCTATACATTTAAATTGCTTTATGCTCTGTGGTTACGTATTAGGAAAAAGTTTTCTCCTGCTTACCTGACCTCTAAGGACAGGTGGCAGGGGAAGGTTTACAGTCAGAAATAAATGAAAGGGAGCTGCTCCGCTGTAACTCCTTGCTTGCGTTCGATAACCTGGTGTGAGGTTGCCTGGCTCCCACCGTATTCACTTCAAAGTAGTTTTTTCCGACTCTGTAAAACGCGTGGGGAGAGCATGTTCTGTAATCAGCCACAAACAAAGACTATTGGTTTCCTATACACTAGCTTCAGGTTTCAAACACGTACGCAAAGCAAAGCAGCAGCGTGTCGTCCCCATACCGCCCTGAGAAAAACCATGCGTGAGCTGAAATCCTGCATGCAGCCTGTAGCAGCAGTGGCTCACACCGGTGGGTACAGCCTGGCTGGGACTCTCCTGCCGGTCTCAACACGGTCACCCCTAGCCACTATGTCACCATGGGGTGGTGGGCAGGTCCCGAAAAGAAAGGCCACTCTGGTTTCCCATGCTTTGCAATCTTGACTCTTCAGCTCAAGGATTAGGCTGGGCTAAATTACGAAGGGACAAATTGCGGGTGGTGGGCGAGATGGAGAGGGACAGCAAGAGCAGAGCTGGTTTTCTCTTTTCTGGCAGAAGGCTCTGCGTGGCGGCAGCAGCAGCTGCTCTCCATCCCCTATGCATGGCAACGGGTCCAGAAGTTTCTTGCTACCTACTGCTATGAGGGAAATGTGCCCTCAAAGCGGCCAGCTCCACTCCCAACATCCCTGCCCTGCCCAGGGAGGAGGAGTGACCATCCTTGGTGATGTTTCTCCGGTGCATGATACCCCGTGCCATGGCCATATTCTCAGTGCTGTGGTGAGAGCAGTTTGGAGAAGGCTGTCGTCTAGGGCACCACTGCCTTCCTCCACGCTCCTGGCTGTGCTCCCTCTTCCACCCTGGCACAACCGAGCTGTGCGAGCGAACCTCGCTGTGCCACCCAGCCAACGGCACCTCTTAGCAGGTCCCCCTGCTCAAAAGCATGGGGCGAATTTCTGGACTAGCTTTATGATGTGAGCTAACACCCCATATATATTCACACACCCCCCCAGACCAAATAACCCGATGCGATACTCTCTTGCACACTGGGAAAGAGCAGTCCCTGGGGAAGCGCTTCAACAGGAGCACGTTGCAAGCACTGATGGAGTCCATCATTTCAGCAGCTTCTCCATTGACTGTGCCGTCAGTTCAGCCAGTGGGGAATGGCGGGGGGAAGTCCAAAGCCAAAATACGTGCTTTAGTTACTATCTTTTACATCCATGGTGGTCAGTTGAAGCAAGAGGGGGGGCTTGCTTAGTGTTGCCAAGTCAAAAGAGCCTCCTGTTTGAAGAGGGTCTCCTCCATAGCAGAAATTCCTGCCTGGCTACCAGGCCGTACCAGGAGATAGCTGCATGAAAAGTGTGAGCTCGCAGCCTGGGGACGTGGAGAAAGCGCGTCTGGATTTTTTTTGCTGGAGGCCTTTTGCGAGGAAGCAATTAGAGAAAACTTGGCAAATGAAACGAGAGTGAAAACAGTGATGAAACGAACCCCGTTCCCAACCCTGCCATCTGGGGAAACTGTGCAATTCGAAGAGCCTGGAGTGAAGAAGAAAAAGGTCTTTGCGTTATTTTTATGCCTTACCCCGAGGCTGGCCTGAGGCTTCCGATAACCCCCAGCAATAGGCCACCGAGGGAGCCAAGCTCACCAGATCGCGGCTTTTTGTCCAGGCTCTTGCCTGCATCCCATATCCCAGCAGAGCCGAAGGCGGCAAATATTTATCTTAAAGGGATCCTGCCTAAGCCAAGAGCAAATTACAAAAGGGCACGGAAGGGCAGCTGCAAACCTACACGCAGCCCCCGGAGCGCCGAGCTGCAGGATCCGGCAAAGCGCTGCCATATTTCACTCCCTCCGGGACCTGGCATCCTGCAGCGGTTATGATCTCCCCCTCCTGCTGTTAGGATGACGTTAATGCTTTTATAGGTACATTTTCCCATACAGTCAAGGTGCCAGCTGTAGATATGCCTCACTTCAAGTGAGTTATTGCCCTTCTAGGATTTATTAATTAGCCTTATCCAAACATCCACCGCTTCAAATCCATTTTTCTTTTCCTGCTAGTATACAGAAGTCTGTTATCAACATACCACTATTTGGACTGAGACGTAGCACTCTGCTCTGAAAAAGTGGCTCCCTTAATAAAGAGAAGGGGAAGTGTGAGCAGAGAGTGCTATTTAAGAGGGCGCTTGAGAGAGATGATAAACAATTCACTCCTCATAGTTGTATCTGAAGTTTTACTTTCTACCAACACGAGCGCCTCTGGCCAGGTATGGCTTTTATACCATGTAGAGCCCCCTGGTGGGAGAGGATTGATGCTGTGCAGCTCATCAAGCAAATGGGGTCTCGTACTTCAACCTCCGCAGCTATTCCCCACGCCTCACATGCAGCTTGACTAATAAACACGATGGATGAGACCTAGCCTGGGCATTTCTATTGGATTTTCTCTCAGAAGATCTCAAAGCACTTGACAAATATGCACAATTTTTTTTTCCCTAATTTAGCAGCACCCCAAGGAAAGCACAAACATTTTAGCTCTTGCCTTCAGATGCAGAGAAACTCTGGAGTTTGGGATACAAGAACTGCAGTTCTCCTCTCTGGAAGAGGACCGCGATCCATAGTCGTTATGATACAGCAGTGGGCAGGATAAGCCGGTGCCTGCTCCTGGATTTCACCTGCCCTTTATCTGCTGTCTCTTTAATTAAAAATACTAACCTGCTGGTATAAACATGGCAGAAGCAAGTGTCAACATGTACATCCAGCAGTCCAGTGGTCCAGCTGTGCAGGAAGGATGTGGAAGGGAACTGAACCTCCCTAACTGAGAGTTGCGAATTTAGCACTGCAAGGAGAAGGAAAAGAAAAGAAAAAAGTAAAAAGGCAACACTCCCCTTGTCCCATTAGAGCTGTTCTGATTTTTCATGCATCAGGAAAAGGTTAGATTAAGACACTCAGGCAGGAAAGCTAGCCCCCATAGTCCCTACTCCAGGCAGTGTTTTATATTTAAAAAACCCTTGGAAGAAGGGATAAACATCGAGGCCCAGAAGCACCTTCCCTTACTGTAAGTTTCTTGGGGGAGAAGGGGGTTCCCTGCACCTTTTTAGTAAGTTGCAAACCAGAAGGCTGCAAACAAGATACTCATTGCTGGCATCACTCCATTCCTTTTAAGTTTCAAAGCTAAAATTGGGCTCCATGAGGTTTTTTTTTTTCCAAAACACCCAGCTCAAGGCTGTAGGTGGAGGAAATTCACACCATTTACTTTTGACACCTAAAACCAAAGAGCATCACTCGGTCCTCCTCAGTTCTCTCTAGAGCTGTCACTGAGACACTGTGCCCTGAGGTCTGGCTTGGAAGAAATCTGACTTTCTCTTCCCATTGACTGTGGTGGAAGCCCAGGGACTTCTTTTTCCGGCACCTCTCCCTTACTCTGAAATCTCACTGCAAACCCTTCTGAGTGCCAGATGGCTTCAAGGACATTACTTCTTTTTAGAACAGCTGATTGCTTTGTTTGAATGACAGGGCCGTGCGTTTCAACAGGATCCGGCATAAATGGCCTCGTTTCTTGTTTTTATGAAGTTACCAGGGAGAACGCGAAAGCCCTGAGCATCACAAACAGGAACCTGAGCTGCTTGGAAGATTCTTAATGATTATGTACAGTCAGGAAAGCACAGCTTGAGCACGATTAGAGTCTCCTTTTTCTCTTTCCTTAAGACGTAGCAAAGCACATTCCAGCCAAGAGAAAAAAAAAAAAAAAAAAAAGAAAAAAAAGAGAAAAAGCTGAAGTGACGCATATCAGATGAGTTGGGTATTTACACTTTGCCGAGAGGCATTCCCATCGCAGGTTGGTGCAGAAGGAGGAGACAGATAGCCAAAAGCTGCTGAAATAACACAGCCACCTTCCAGGCGCAGTCACCCGGGGCTTTAGGGGGAATAGGTAATATTTCAATGAAAATATTGCTTAGGGGTTGTCATCCTTACAGAAAATGAATTGCAGAAAGCGTACGAATCGTAGCGGGTCTCAAAGCGCAAGAGCTTTGGAATTTAGAGAAGACCTACAAGAAAAGTGATTTCTAGAATCAAACCCTTCTCTGTGCCACGCTACTCATCCAGAATAAATTATCAAAACTAGAACCACATGAAATGATGTCTGAGCAGGACCTACATAGTTTAGGACACTCTAAGCACATACACCTTAAATTCCAGTCAACAGTAGCCTGAACACACTTCCAGTGACACTTTTGCAGAAGGTACACCATGCAAAGATAGTAGGGGATTTTAAACAAACAAAAACCAAACTGCTAAAAAACATATGGAACGCTTAGGGACTTGTAAAGAAGGTCTGGAGAAAACCATGCCAGAATGGACCACTCTGACAGAGACAGGTCTCAGCCCTCTGGCAGCCATAGGGTGTCCCAGAAGAACCATGTTTGGTCACATTAGAAATTTTGACCAGGAGAAAACACCCTATTGCACAGTTTCCCAATCCCTCTCCCCTGCCCCAGTTCCTCCACTAGCTTAATGACACCTCGAGTGACCACTTCCACCCCACAAATGTGCTTCTTTGTACATGAACTTCTAATATAAGAAAGTTTTTGTCTCCCAGCCCATCATTACAGTTTCTTTCAAAAGCACAGGATTTAAAAAGAAGCACATAAAAATTCCCAAAAGGCTCCAGTCTGTTCCCAAACAACAGTATTCAATTAGTCTGATTCCATAAACCCGTCTTGGCCCTTAAAAAAAAAGGGCTTTGTTAGTCCTTTTTAAACCTCATAATTACAATCAATGTCAGAGTGAGTTTTAGGGTTGAAAGTAAAGTTACCATGTAAGCAAAATATTATTGTAGGTTGTAAGTTAAAACAAAAATGCGTTAGCTGGGTGTGAAAATTCGGTTAAAGGAGAATCAGGCTGTTGTCTCTTCCCCTTTCTGCTACCCTCGATGTTTTCCACCCAGGCAATACAGCAGATATACAATTTCTCTTTGGTGCGTAACTTGTAGGGCAAAAACCTGTATGAAAGCTGGAGTGGTTGCGGTATCGAGGAGAAAAGCTGTTTTACCACTTCTGCGGGTCCCACGGAAAAAAAGCTCGGAAGGCAACCAGCAGCAGGCGCAAACTTACAGCATGAGAGCTGGGTGGTTTTGAACGCAGATATAATTTGGCCTCTTTTTCCTCAGCACCCGTGATTTCCTTATAGGATAGCAGAGAGAATATTTATCAGAAGTATCCGAGGCATTTAGGAGCATGGATTCCTTTGGACTTGCAAGGGTTATATGCATTATATCCAAGCGGTGCTTTTGAAATACTTTTAAAATGTTTTTTTGGGGGAAAAAAAACACCAAAACATCAGATTCTAGGGCTTTTGAGTAGAAGTTTATGGACCAGATATCATAGGCATGGTTGCAGATTATTGTTAGACCAAAAGATGAACAAGGGAGATGCAGATGTATGGTTCTCACCTTATTTTTACTGTGCAGAAGCATTTTTCCCCCTTCAAGCAGCTGGAGTGGGGTATTTTCTTTGCTTAGAGGTTATGGTCCATCACGTGGGTACACAGGGGAGTCTTCTTTCTGGTGGGGTCTCCTAAGAGCTGGCATGAAACAGCTACATTGTAAAGGCACAAGGAATCGATAACATTTGTGCTGTTTGCAGATTGCGGCAGCCCTTGGAACGAGCATTACCTGGCAGAAGGCGCTGCACGAATGGCCTCAAGTGCTTGGAAAGGAGAATCCATTCAACGACCAGATTGAAGCTATCTTCAAAGATCAAGGTGGACACTGATTTCCAAACTGCCAGAGACCTGAAGTGGTTTACGGTGATGCTTCCCAGTGCATTCCACGGAACAAGATGATTAAAGACACACACACACACACACACACAAAAAGGGGGAGGGCAAGTTATCAGAGCCAGTAGCAGTGGACATAACCCAACAGCCTTCTTTCCAGTTTGTATCTCACCAGCACAAGTAGGCTATGCTTTTTCTGTGGAGCTACAAAAATAAAAAAAAAACCCCAAAGGATACCTGCCAGCTAGACCATTTATTGTACTGGTTTGCAAATCTGTACGATTATTTTTTTTTCCCCATATATATCCCAAACTCCTTGCCCTGCTTCATATTTTTTTCCCCCTGCAGAATATTATTTATGAACTTTCCATTTGTACTGTTTCGGCTGTTAAACTGATCCCAAAAGGGGGGGTGGGAGGGGGAAGAAACCCCAAACTCATTATGTTGCTGTAAGTTGTGTGTATGTAATTGCCCTGACTGTCAATACATTATTTAGCTGCTATTTGCTTATTAAAATGTGCCAGGAATAACGAGGCGCTAGAATTTCGATTCTCCTGGCAGCATTAGTGCAGGGCTGACTGAGCACAGGTTCTCTCC
>VUYV01000533.1:38093-92336 GCA_008711295.1 Anarhynchus alexandrinus
CCCCCCCCCCCCCCCCCCCCCTAACGAGACAGTAACTTGACAACCCTTCACGTATTTAAAACAGGTCGCTTTTTCAAGCTTTTAATACAACTTTACTCTTTCGCTTCCTAACCAATACCATAGACCCAGTCCTGTATCTTTTACAGGCACGACCCAGGGAATCACTGAAGATCCTGGGCAAGCCCTCACCTGCTCTGCTTCATACAGACTTGAAGGTTGAGGGAGTTACTAGCAGGTTTTTTTCCACCAGCTTATCCAATGCTCTTAGCAAAACAAATAGAAAAATATTACAAAATTAGAGACAGCCCTCCCCTACTCACCACCTTACTGGTGGTGAAGGGATCAGACAGCATTAAAATGGCATTAATTACAGGTGGAAAAAAAAATCTGGTAAATAGAAAGTGTTAACGTGAGACAACTAAAACCCATCCAAATTAGCCAAAGCTCCAGTAGACTCCCTCTGCTCTTTGTTCTGAACCCATCCCTTGCGTAAGGCTGCGTCACCATGAACCAGCTCTTAGGCTAAAGGAGATGTCCCGACTGCGTAGGGACCTTCGCTCACTGACCACGGCTGTAGGAGATGCATCTGCTCAGTCCTTTGGGTAGGCAGAGGATGACTTGGCTCATGTTGTTTTGATTGAAGCACGTATTATTGCTGTCCTAGATCCTCTTTTTTTTTTTTCTTTTGAGTACAGTCAACGCCGCATCTTTTATTAAGATAGAAATCCCTTTGGGACAACTGCTAACATTTAAGTAAATATTCAAGTCACCTACTTTAGGAAACCAAAGGGAATACATTCCTTAATTGAATGATACTAATAAGGCCCCAATTCATTCAAGGCGTTTAAATGTGACCAAAATATCCAGTCTCCCAAGAAAGAGTTTCATGCCCGAGGAAGACTGTTTAGCATCAGAAGGAAAAGGAAATCTACCTGCTTCCCGCACTAATTCTCTCCACCAAACAGCGTAACATTCAATGCACACTGACCACGTAGAACACCTTCTAACTATTTTTTGCTACCTATCCAGGCTTCCTATCTTTCATTGAAAACAACGCAAAGACAGGAACAAGTGCATCCACGTGTTTTTACTATAGACCAAGTACAGCACAGACAATAATTATAGAATATCAGATAATTTCCTCCACACCAAAACACAGAAACGTAGCAATTAAAAGGGGGAAGGGAACAGTGCGTGTTTAGAAGCCACATTTTCAGGCGATCTCATTGCACATTATCGTATTTCATTTGAGGTTGGGATTTAATAACGCCAATTAGGAGTTTTACAAGCTGTTAAAACTGAAATTTCCTCAGCTAAAATAAGCTTCATTGCCCAGAGCAAAGCATTTTCCATTCACAGACTTTCTTATTAGTGAACATCTTGAATTTCTGAACAATTCGGGGGTGGGGGGGGAAGCTTTCTTATAAAAGTAGAACAGCATCTTCTCAATCAAAAGGTGACCCCAAAACCCCCATAATAGAGTCCCAAAGCCGAGCTCTCAGATCTGCCCTGTATAATTGCTCCGTGCTTGACACGGGGTCTCTGAGGGACTTCGTGAGACGGGCTGGCCACTGGCTGAAGGACCACTGACCAAACCCTAAGTCCTCATGCCTCAGCGGCGAGCTCTGCAGTTCAGAATTAGAAGTAGGCTGTATGCGGAAACTTGATTTGTAACTAATGCAGTAACTATTTGCAAATAAAGATGAATTTTGTGCCTCTTAAGCCGTCAGCTTTTACAACCACAATGTCTCTGCATTATTTCAAAGAACGCAAAACACAGCTGAAGATCTGCACCCCCAACCATCAATCACTTACCAGTACTGCTCTAAAAATAAATGTCTTATATTTAAAAAAAAAGTTTCTGAAAAAGCTTACTTATTCTAAAGCAGTAACGAGCTATGAATCCCAGTCTATTCCATTAGTTCAACTGTCTGGTGGTGCTTATATTGGTGGAAGGTGGCAAATGCACAGGGAACAGATAAATAAATGGGGGGGGGAGTTTCTCTTGGAAAGGTAAGTATAGTTCCATGAAATTCAAACTTTACAGCAGTACAGATTTCTAGAAGGAATGGTCTATCAAGGTCTTTTTTAGGGGAGAGTTAGGGCATGTGGATATGGGGGGGGATTATGTCACCAGCTAGTTCCAACGTACTGCAAATGGGAAGGGTTTTTTTTGAAGTTATTCTAGTCATAAACTGTTTTTACAAAACCTCAAGCTTTGTTTGAAAACAGACAGTAGGAACTATTTTTGAGGTATAGAACATCTATAGCTATCTGAAGCTATTTGAATTCACGCAGTCTGGCCTCTTCAAAAAGGATCTACTAGAAACATGAAAAAAAAAATGTTTGCCAATATTTTTGCAATTTTCCACAGCTCACCTTTAAAAGAGCAGGGGAACCATAGAATGGTTTGGGTTGGAAGGGACCTTAAAGATCATCTAGTTCCAACCCCCCCTGCCATGGGCAGGAACACCTCCCACTAGACCAGGTTGCTCAAAGCCCCATCCAACCTGGCCTTGGACACCTCCAGGGATGGGGCCTCCACAGCTTCCCTGGGCAACCTGTTCCAGTGCCTCACCACCCTTGGAGCAAATGCAGGAGGTGGGGGCAAGTCAGTTCAGCTGTAAATGCAGGCTTGCTGCTAAGCCAGCGTCACACACTTCTGCATCACTGGCAGCTTGCGGCTAGAACTCACCATCCAGGTCAGCTTTGCTAACTTGCATCACCTGTTACACTTTATACCTTTCCTTGATGAGGATAATTTTTTATCTGGGGCAATGAACAAACAGATTAGTTTGTACAGTGGATAATAGCCCAATTAGACTAAATAAAAATAGGCCATTCCCTTAGATATAGAGTTCCATTCTTAAAACCTTTCCATGGACTTGTTTCATAATTTTATACCTAATGATTTTTATTAGCATCCACTTGGAATTTTAAGTAGATAGCCTACCGTGGATCCACAGATGCAATTTGTTCTTCCACTGTCCGTGTTACATTGATACTCTGCTGCTGTCTCTATCGCAAGAGACAAGAACCATCTCTTCTCTCCATACTGGATGAACTGCTGGCCTCTAGCAGCTTCTACACTCATCCAAGTTCCAACCAGTTCACAGTAACTGCCCACAGACAATCTGGCCTCCCACTGCAAAATTTGGTGCCAATTACCCCTGAGGCATCATGTTGTCTTCCCAAATCAAGTGGTACTTTGGGACACACATACTGAAAAGAATCCTTTCTTAAACATTGCATGGAGTCCAGCTTTTCTTCTCTACAAACTAGTATCTCAAAAATGTAGATGACATTATGAAAAAAAAGCATAAAGTGTTTTATTCTTTATTTTAAATGAATAAAATAGATCTCAATACATAGTTTGGAAATACTTAAAAGACATCAGAAAAAGAAAAATAGATTTAAGAGGAAAAGTACAAAAGTGGCAGGATGAAAACAGTATAATCTAACGGAATTTAGTGTTTCATGTGTGAATATATAACAGCAATAGCAATTTTAAGTATTCCACTATCGCATTTGCAATAGTGAAGTAATGAGATAGTATTTCACTAAGCCCAGTGAAAAGCTGTGAAAATTGCAAGTTTTAACTGAATAGTTTTGCCATTTTAATGATGGGTCTGAAGTTTTTATTTGCATTTATGAATATGTCTAAGAGGGGGAGGAAGACCCATACTTTTGGCCAGCGGAGTATTAGTTGGTACATAGCAGCTTTGTAGTATCTTAAGGGGGGGAAAAAAAAAAAAAAAAAAAAGCACTTTAACAACCTATCCCTGGTTCTCAAATGGAGAATTCTTGTACAAACCATGAGTTCCAGGAAATACTGACGTATACAATCCTAAACCTAATTTTTTTCTGGTTTGTTTTTCCTTTTTTTTTTTTTAATATAGCAGTCCTAACAAAAATATTCAAGACCTTTCATTTCTATCAAAGTGCAATATACTGCATACATAATTCCACACCTGTAAACCACATAAGATACATGCCATGCACTTATCCATACCAGTTTGTATGAGAAATTGCAAAAAGTATGCACATATTGTGCATGTCTTTTGTTCTGACCAGAAGGACACTGTGCAAGCAAGAAATACCTATATTGCAACTTGTAGAATAAAATTTACTCCTAACTTCTATGCCTGATCATTACAAAAACACCCAAACCAACAAACCCTCCAATATTAAATCTTGTGCTTCAGCACCATCCTTGTTAGAGAACTCTGAGCTATTGTTTCTTTCAGGAAGCTGAGTTATCTAGTAACCTTGTTTTTTCACTAGCTTGCCCCCCTCTTCCTGCCCTGAAGTGTGATTTCCTGCAATAATTTAGTTGTTTAAAGAGGATGTACTTAGCTAAGAGACTTCCAAAAAAGGAGTTACATAAATATTTAGCACGTTTAGAAACAGCTAATTGCTTCCTACCATACTCAAAAGCTAGGAAGTAAAAAAGTTTTAAAATCCTTAAAATGAAATAAAAATACTGCATAACATAGTCCTGTATAATGTTAAATACTCTCTCAAATTTAAAGCATAAGTGACCCAGAGGACTTCCCACATTTTCATTTAAGTTCTTTTTTGTGTAGTTCACGTGGGGGTTTGCATACATATTCTTTGTATTTCCCTTCCAGAGTTTAAAGCTTTCCAATAGGTTTGTAGCAGGCATCAGGCTGCCACATGCGAAGGTCAACAAGGACTTGGTTGAGCTTTTGCATCCAAAGGTTACGCTCTTCTTTAGTATCAGCAGACAGCCAGTTCCTAAAAGGCAAAGAACACAACGGATTAGGTAAGTCCTTCTCCACCTCTACTTAGTTATTCTGAAAAATGTCAAGCTGATTATCCACTGAAGCCCAAATAGCAGGGGAAAAAAGCAAAGTAAATATTCCACAATCCTGTTACCAAGCTAGCTGGTATTTCTGCTTCTAGAAAAGTTGAGTTCTTTGTCCTCAGAAGACTGAAATGTGACAGCAAGACAAAATAGGACTAAAAGTGAACCAAACAGTTCAAGTGTCATCCCAAAGTCTTAGCATTTAGATAAGATTTGCATCACCATGTCAAAGCTGTAAAGTTCCTATGTTATTAAAACTATTGCTTGAGGCAAAACACCCCTCCCACACACATCCCATATCCTCCCACAACCGTCATGATTTTTATCCACTCACTTTGTAACACAGAGTGTGTCTCTGCATTGGCTGACAAGAGTCTCTCTGTCATCTTCCCTCTGAGGACGGACAGTTATTAGTTCAAAAGTGTTGGGACGGGCACAGAACTCCCTGTTGGCAGGTTCAATCTGATGATTAGTGCAGTTAGCCAAGTTTATCCGGCCCAAAGGATGCTGAAAGTGAAGTAAGTTCATCAGTCAAGAATACTGCAGTTGAGAGTAATTCTGAACAACTGCTTTGACAGTTTTTGCCATATGAAGTGCCTCCCCCCCAGTCAGTTACTCCACTTAAAAGAGGAATTCCACTTTTTGCATTTAAGAGCAATAGCCAAAGCAAGATAACATAGACAATGGAACATGCCCTGCTCAACTGTGTAAAATACAGCTAACAAATCCATCCCTTACCAAATGCCTAGGCTCTAGAAAGATATATCACCCCCTTTTTTATTCCTTAAAATTTAACTCTCAAATTCAAGAGAACTTCATAATAAAATCCAGAGAGTAAACCCTGTCAAAGCCTAAAGAAAACAAGCACTTTAGGCATGCTTGCATCACTCTTGTCAAAGCCTATAAAAGCATATGGATTCATCTTCAAACAGGCAACTAAGACAACCTAAGTGCCACATCCAGCTGCTTTAGCTCCCTCTATAGTCAATAGCTAGACGCCCTCTAAAAGCATTTCAAATTTCAAGGCAGTTATCTCTTTCTGCTGACTATAGACAGAGGCTCAGCTGTATACCTAAAGTTAGTTACAGACCTTGGCTCTGATTCTTCACACCTACAGAATACCTCATGAGGGTAATATCACAAGCTGCTCCTGGCTTGGAGAAGAGTTTGCTATTTACTGGGCACGTTCACTATACTGTTCCATAGACAGTTAAAATAATCTAAGTTACATGAAAAAGAAAGATAGCTCCATTTCAAGGAATGTCAAGAAACAGGTTGCATATTGGCGATATATGTACAGCCATGGGAAATATATTAAAAAAAAATCCACAATTTAAAGCAATCATTGTCCAATACTGATATTTCTGAGCTACATTTATGTCCACATCATGGAACAGATATAGTGGGGGTAAGGGGAGGCATTTAATAAGGACAGAGTTTAATATTGCTGAAGATGACAGTCTATCAAAAGAATATGGCTGACCCTTTCTCAGACTGATAGTAAAACAAGTCAGAAAATTTTCAAGAACAGAACCTGGAAAACAAACCAATGCTTCTGTCTTGCAGACAAAAGCTGAATAAGAACCTTTTTCTTGCTTAACTCAATTTTTTTGCTTATCTTCTATTACAGTAGGCAGAGATTTTTCCCTCTTTCCTAGCAAGGAAAAAAAAAAAGTGCATTGATATATTTTGGCAATGTCAACTATCAGCATATGGTCTTCCTCTGTTAGCAGGGAAGAATCTCAACTCAGGCATCTGGATTGGCATAGAAGGCCCAAAAGGACCAGAGTTTGCCACAGAGTTTGGGAAAGAAAGTGTTCTGCCAACAAACAAGCAAGTGTTTAACGGTAAATTGCTTAAGTGAGTCAGAAAACCCCTCCTGAAAGCAGTCTTTAAAAGGACCTGGAAATATTTCAGTACATGCTGCAAGAACAGGCTAAGGAGACAAGGTTCACCTCAGTGACAGATGAAACTGATTTGTCTCATTAGCCAGACAGTAACTTAAGTTTCTGTGAGGACCATTTAAAAAGCATCAGTTTCAGCTATAATGTGGACCTGCAAGAAAACAATGACTGCAGATAAGATAGTCCATAATTACAGTTATGCTTCTGCAATATAGAAGGATTGTCCACTCTAATTCTTTACCATATTAAGTGTTAAAGTAATTCTTTTGTCTAAAACTTAAGGCAATTAGATACAGTCTGCTTAATAAGCTGTACAAGTATGATCAATTTTAATTAAATAATTAGTCATTTGACAAGTGCAATGGAAAGCCTTAAGACTAAAGGGGAAATTAAATATGGATCTTCCTCTACTTCTCCCCTTTCCCACCAGATAAAGTGGTCAGTTTCTAAGTTTGCCCTGATTTGGATCAGATTTATGAAGACAAGTCCTCCATTCCCCAAGGAAACTTTATGAGGTTGAATCTCATGCTTTGAATATACTTACCTGGTTTTAAGCCTAAACGTTACTGTCATTAAAGATGAACAGCCAGTTGTGTTGGGTACTACAGAACTTTAGACTTGAGCTTTATAAAACACCATTACCTTTCGTTTTTCATCATCTGGGTATGTCCAGTAAGATATACAATTTCCAGACAGCACACACCAGCGCCTATGCCATGCTCCAAATCCACTAACATCTTCAAACATAGTCTTAAAAAAAAAATAATTTAAAAATGGAGTAACATCAGACCTTGAGCTTTACCAGTACTCAGCTGTTTTTTCCTACCAGAATGGTTTTGCAAGTACAGCCCTTCATAGGTGTAATTGTCAAAGAAAATAAAAATACATACTGGAAGAGACTTCTATTAGTACAGTATATTTATCTTCCAGATAGCATAGAAAATGGGCTCACACTATCATTCTCAAGTTTGCAGCCTTTTGCTCAAAATGCACCTATCGCTGCTATTTCAAATTACTAGATTTTCATGTAAGCAGTGGAAAGCATTCCCATTATTTTAAGATAATGTAGGCTTACTTGTAGCAGATACAGGATGAGTGGTTCACAAAACATGTATAAGTATCATATAATTTATTATTATTAGGTATTTAAGTAATCTTTAACTTACAATTCAGGATTACAAAACATTTGCCTATTCTGCAGGCCATACTCAGGAATCCAGTCAGTTTAAAAGAAACTAGAAATTGATTTTTAAATGTTTGTATTGGCAGTTATTTTATTGGATGCAGGATTGTGCCAATTTCAAGCCCCATTTCCTTAGTACTAGAATAGAAAGTTTAGTATCTGCCTTCTATTCCTGATCCCTCTTGAACTTGTACAGAACTTTTTTTCTAATTAATTTGTGTTGCCTTTGCCACTCTTCACAACTCAGATTATACTTTTTAATGGTGCAGAGAGTTTCCAAACCTTTACTCTGAAAAAAATTAATATGGATGCACACCATTCTTCAGGTTTTACATGTTGTATAGTAGATGTAAACAAGGACTTTCTTAAAATTAGTACACAAAAACATGGGATAGCAAATACCATAAGCATGTGAAATGTTTGCATCTAATGAAATCTGTTCAACTTCAGTTAAGTAAAGGGAAAGAAGACAGAAAGAACTGCTTGAAAAGAGTCTATAGAAATTCTGATTTCAGAAAACAATAAAATAACAGCAAATGTTAATGTTTTGCTGAAGTATTTTCATAGCACATTCACTGCCATCTGCTGGACATAATCTCAACAGCTCCACCTATTAGGGCCAAGTATCAGCTGCCTTTTCCAAGTCCAGTTTTAAAAAGAACTGCTCAAGATGTTTCTCCAAAAATACTGCCACTTCCTTGTCAGTCAAAGTCTGTGAACACAGTGAAAAAAATAGATCTCTTGCTTGGGAGAATTTGCTTTTACCAGACAAAAAAAAAAATCCAGTACGTCCTGTAAAAGTTTCTGGCAGAGAAATTAGAATCTCATCTCACATCACAGATTATAGCAACAGAAGTTTAACTGAAGTTCAGAAAAAAACAAACGAACAGTGTTTAGACGAAAAATATCTGCAAAATCCTATAAGGTAGCTTTAAAGTAGGCAAGTTTACAAGGTAAACTAGGAAATTTTGAGGCCTGGTTCGGGGTGGGGCGGGAATCAAGCCAGTTTTAAGGTTCACAATCACTACAAATACATGTGTGAAGTTAAAAATGTTAACAGGACCTGTAACTTCCAAGGAAAGAATTTGAAGCGAATGCCTTACCAAGAACCCTTTCTCCTCCACAGAAGAGTCCACTTGGCATTTTAACTTTAGATATATATGTCCTTCCAAAGGAGACAAAAAGGGAACCTGCAAAAAGTAAAACAATTAGGCGTTTAATTTTGACACCTCTTAACTCTACCAGCTCAAGCAAGCCACCTGCACCAGGATGTTAGCACAGTCTTGGTGTTAGGATCTTCAGCCGGAAAGAAGCAGTCAGTCTCAAGCAAGACCATAATAATCACTTTTTGCTTCAAGTTCATTTAGAAGCTTTTCAAGACTTATTTGCTTATTAGTTTGCTCAGGACATATGCACAAACATGCCTCTATCGAGCAAAACAGGCACTCTAAGCATGGTTAAAAACAACACAAGGCACCAGTCCACATCCTGCAAGCTTCTGCCTCAGTTTGACATTAAGCTGCTTGGAAAATATCAAAGTGGGCTTAAACAGGATTGGTACTTGGATACCATAAGCATTTTTGGCAGATACTGATGTAGTAATGCCTACTCAGAGAAACATTTGTTTCAAAGAACCTAGGAGGGGAAAAAGTAATTGAAAGCAGTTCTTCTCAACTGGTGCTCAAGGTGCTGAGACCTGTGTTAAATCATTTCTAACAAAAGAGGTTCTAAGCCCTATCTTCTGCTGCTGAAAAAAAAGCAGCTTAACTATGGTACCAGAGGCTGATTAAATCGTTATTCAACATTCAACAGTTTTGAGGAGGAGCACGCAACAAGGACTGCCGTTGGACTTCCCTTAATCCCTCCACATAGCACCTCATTACGTTGGGTACTATCAAGAAATCACATCTTCTCTTTTTTCCCCCACATGGAAGCTAAGAGACAAATAGCTAATTCAACAAGCAAATGATGATCTGCAGGGCATTCTATGTATCATATTTTGTTGCTAATCTGAATAAGCAATACTGTAAGAATCTTGCAAAAAAAAAAAAAAATCAGAAGCATCAGTGCTTTGTCTTACTAGAAAAGCCAGAAAGGTTGACAGTGCTGCTCAGATACAAAGAAAGAAATATTTGCCAAGGAATAGGCATGTGTACACAATAATGAAGTAGCTTTTAGAGCTATGGAATCAATGTCGCTCAAACAGAATTAAGTTTTGCTAGCAGTTACAATGAACAAAAGTAACCCTCAGTAATTGAAAATGTACATCTGTAGGCTGCAGCGAACACTGCAGAACACCAAAATAGATGTTATGGTGAGAAATTGATCACTTTTGAATTGTAGGCATACTGCAGCTTCCTCCCAGACACACAATATACATGTGCACAAGCAGGTGATCGAATCATTTTTACATGTTAGGTCTACTCAACTAAGACACCATGCATGGCTTGCTCATGTACTTGGCCCTACAGTATATCATAGCAAAATTTTGAGCACCAGATAGGAGTCTGCAGAACCATTTGAGAAACGAAAACAGTAGTCTTTGCACATAATGGAAAAAAGTTGCATCAGTCCTGGATTTTTATCAGCAAAGACAACCATAATCCTACATGCTACACCAGGGAACACTTGCTTATATCCTACCAAAACACAGTAAAAACCATTTCTGAATAAGGGCCTCAAGGGAGTTTAGCCAATTCCCCGCTTCAAGTTTGTAGTTTTTGCATTCCTTTTTGATTTATGTCAGGACAGATTATGTGCATTATGAAGTTTACTGTCACACAGCTCTTCACTAGTAAAGCAAAAAGGCTGTGTAACAAAAGGAACGTATCCGTTATACAGAGCCTACAACACCATTACTAATTACTAAAGCAGGTCTCAAAACACACTCCTGTACATATAATAAGAATATATGTTACATTCAGTCAACAATATATCCTTTTCAAAGGCAAGTGGGGTGGACATACTGGAAAGCAAGCAGTTTGTTAATATCCAGCTAGATGAAAAGAAAACTAAAGCCCATGACTAGACTAGCTTGCATTCTGGTGTGGTCCTTCAGATGTCTACTGTAAGAAGCTAGTTTACTGTCATAGAAGATTATCTGTAAAGATACTCATGATAAATCTCAAGAATTTGAAAAAAAAAAAAGGTTTCTTAGGAGGCTTTTGATTACAAATAGGAGATGATAGGTACTAAAATTATCACCTGACTAGTCGTGAGAGAAAACATATGTAAAGTTACATAAAACACTTTCTTCAGAGGGATCTAAGGTAACTATTAACTAAATAAAACTATTTTCAGGGATTAAAGACAAATTACTACTTGTAAGCATACCAATTTACATAATTGCTAAAGCAAAATAATGTATACACCAAGCAAAATATAATATGTACACAAAAGTGCAATTAAAAGAACCTCATGTTTTGATGTGCTTAGTGCTTTCAAAGCTTTAGCTCTTTGTGATCACCTTTTGCTTAAAAAACAAAGATCTTGATAGGTCTTGACAGAACAAGGTCTTGACAGAATAAGAAACAAGATATTTAGTTACTGAGCTATTTTAACTTTTTCGGCAGCAAAAAGTTGAGTTAAACCAACATTTAGGCTTCCAGTCATTTTTCGCTGGTCCTCTATCAGCAGAATAGTGGATTCTATATTCTGTGCAGTTCATCAAGAAATTGGCTGAAATTTCCTAACTAGCAATCTTTAAGAGACACATCAATTTCTTTTGAAGTAAGAAAGCATCTGCTCTAGTGATCTAGGAAGACAAGAGATAGATGGTAGTTAAGGAAAAAGCCTAGGTGGCCTAAACAACTTTGAATTCTTGCTTATTACTGTAAGAGGCGGGGAATAGAATTCTGAGAGTCTTAAAGGCTCCTAACATCTTATGTTCAGTTAGTAAATCTGTGTAAGCATTTTCTTAGAAGAATTAAAAAAAACAAACCCAAAACTGCAAAAAGACCAGACAGACATAAGCAACATGCACTAGGAAGCAGTGTCCTATTTTAAGTTATAAGCTAAAAGATCATAGCAACCTTGTCCTGGAACATATAGCCCAACAGTTCTTTTTCCTCCCCTTCAAAATTTATCTAGGGAAAAAAGAAACATGCTCAATGCAATTAGTATAAAGTTAAGGTCTATATAAAAAAAAGGACACAGTTATACATGAGTACATTTTGGTCCTTTCTACACTGAATTTTAACAGTGCATGTAAAAGGGAGGAATGAAATGCAAAAAATCCCAAAACACCCCACTGTGGCAGCAGTTTGTCCCATATTAGAAAGGCATGGAGCAAGTTAAAAAGCAGCCATTTGGTACAGCCACAGGCCAAGTCAAAACTGAAGCTTTACAGAGATGATAATTTAACAAAAAAAAAAAGATGTTATCTGACAAAAAGGGGAATTCATAACTGTTGAAGTTTGCACCTGGAAAAAAATTAACCAAGTGTTGGTTTCCCTGGAATTCTATTTGAACCTTGTCCTACAGTTTACTACTCCAGCCCAGTGTCCTGTCCTAAAGAGTAAATCAAAAAAGTTCAGACCCAAATTGCTGAATAGAATGTAAAAGCTGATTCCCATAACTGCAAGAATAAGGAGCTTCCAATAACCAAGCCATACACAAAATAAGAGATCTACATGCAGTTCTAGTAAAGAAGAACATTTATGCTGAAGAACAAGAGTTGGTACTTCTGAAGTTCAAACAATCAGTAACAGCAGTGCAATTCAACTGTTCAGTTTTGCAAACCGGTTTGGTAAATGAGTCTGCTTCTATCCGCAAAAAGTAAAACTTTTAAAAAGCAAGTTGGGATTATTGCGATATTTTGTTTTGAATCTTGTGCACAAACACAACTAATACTTGTTATCTCATTCTCTCATCAGAAGCTATAATTGCAATACTACTATCATCACAATAAGACTTAATTAGCCAAGAAGAAAATTTATTCTTATTCTGCTGTTTGGGTAGATAAAGCTGTAATTTAGTACTACCATAAGCTGTAGTAACTTTTGAATTAACTGAAGTTAGTTTAGAATAGCTGCTGGCATAAACACCTATTAAAAGAGGTTATAGGTATAAGATATTATGAGGTTAGAGATTACAATGAATGGAAGAATGTATTTTTTAACTTCTAATGGTAGAAGCCAATAAACATATTCTGTTTAGATAAAGAACTAATGGGATAAAACTCAATAATAGCATTCTTTCAAAAATTAGTTTGCTTCTACAAATTTAATTGGGATATGAAAGGAAACTCATACTTCTAACCATATTCAAACAGCAATTTTTAAGTCAATTAAATGCAGAAAATTTCAAATACTTCATTATCATTAAAACACACTTAATGTCTTAGTGATAGCTGCAAGACTAAGAGCAACAAACAATATGAAGACCACGTACAGAGATGCCAACCGCATACGTTAATTTTGTCAGTGACAGCAAATCAGTAACCAAATGCCTTCATTACCTTTGCATAACCATACCTTAGATTGAGCTACAGAAAAGAACGAACATCTGGCATAATAACATAAGTCTTTCTGTTGTATCTCAAAATTACATTTCATTCATATGAAATTAAATATGAGTAACAACACCATACATAATTTTTTTATATATAAACCTATAAATAGCATGTTACACATGAAACATGTTTCATTTCTGGGATGGTAATTTTGCCTGAAAACAGTAAACCTAGACTTATATTCATTTTTTTAGTAGTATGCAATCACCTCTGCATTAGTAACCAATAATTTCCATTACCTTGTCCAATGCAAATTTGGTATTTCCTACAGAAGACAGCGATAGCTTGTGGGATCCAACAAGGACAAAATTAGTAGTGCGTACAGCATTAGGGCCACCTGGACTGGCCATGGCTGTGGAGAAAAGTTAAAGTCAAGTCATAACACAACACACAATCAGGATGCTGCAAGGCTTGAAAAGGCTTTATTTGTACTACTGCATGCATGCCCTACGCAGTACTGCAGAAGAAGCACTCTGGAGTGCAGTCCAGCAGCACATTCAGACAGGATCTTGGTGCACACTATTCCTCCTCAGTAGAGCTTTTCTTTCAGAAAGAAGTTTTGAAATAGTCACAAAGAAGAAAACAAAGCATTTTAAGAAGTTTCAGGGGGACAGAGAGCTCTCCAGGGCACACTACAAACACGTATGCCCTACAGTAGGAACTTGACTTTCAAATCTCTTAACCTCTTCTCAAGTGACATGCTGCAGTCTTCCAGAATTTTTATGCCTATGTTCCTCTTTGCACTTTTATCAATAGAAACAAGCACTATAGCTCAGGCACAGGAATCTGACTAGTTGCAGAAGCATGGTAGACATTCCAGAGTTAGTTCGTGAGCTCCTTATCCTTGCAATTTGTACTAAAGCTAGCTCGAGTATCTCATACTGCAGTCAGACAAGTGTATAACACATTTATGTTTAGAGAAACACTCAGAGATGCTGTTCTTCTCCCCCAAGAGTCAGAAATATATAATCATGTTAAAAGCACTACATACAAGCAATACTTTAGAATCGGTTTGTATTTTCAATTTTGCTCTGTATTACTTTGTTGACAACAGACTCTAGTTTAAAATCTTAAAATTTGTTTGAGTTCATCTTTTCAGGAAAGGAATGTAAACTACAGGCATCTGATACCAGATACCAATTTTGATTTTGTGAAGAGATCTTCCATTAAACATAATGGTAACTCAGATATAAACACAGGGCCAGTTTCTGGGCTGGCAAGCTGACATAATTCTATGTTTACTACTCCCAAATTATCATCTGTTACAAGTATTATTTATTGATGTACTGCTTTAGACAGCAAACATAGATTATTCATCTTGGCATAAGATGTTTAGATTTTACTTACCTGGAGTAAGAAGGGTGCTTTTCTAAGAAAGAGAGAGAAAGAAAAGCTTAGTGGAAAAGCAATTGCTGACAATTTCTACAGAAGACTAAATTCGGTTAGAAAGAAACTAGATCTGAAGTACTTTGAAAAAAAAACAACAAACAAACACACAACTCGAAAAGAAAGTCCAAATAAGTGTGTATTAACTGCATATTTCCAGCATTACATCTTTAGAGCTGTTACCGATTTTTTGAGCTAATGGCTGAAGAGTTTGGCAGAAAGCTGGACAGTTTATTGAGTTTCAAGTACAGGACACAAGAAGCTTACTATGGGCACAGCCTTATTCAGTGTGAGAATATGGCCTTTGGAAATGGTCATAACCAGATCTTGTTACAATATTACATTCATACTTACAGAGGTAATAGATGTTAATAATCTCTTTGGAGTAATAACCTACAAAAGAATACAAGAAGATAAATGCATTTGCTAATGAATTTGTCTATCACAGTACTGTGAAAATTAGACAGTGAAACTACTGAAGGCTTATAAAAAAAAAATTTTGAATGGATATTAGTTGTAATGAGTAAGTCTTCTTCGTCTGAATGTAACATTTCAGTGGAAGGAATGCTACATAACAAAGAAATATTTACTGCAGAAGTGTTTAAGTATGCATGAGCTTGGGAGGGACAGCATGCGTTTGAAAAAAAAAAAAACAAACCACAATCTTAGTAGACTTTTTCCTTCATTTAACAGGCCTTCAAAGTTACATTTGCTTATTAAGAGTTAACAATACAAGTACAGAGACGTTCAGTGTGCTACTGTTGTACATTACCTATATTTTCAAGTGAAAAATCTCAAAGTTTAAGTAAGACTGTATATTAAACATGAACTGGAATTACATACTCATCTATTCCTGAAGCTTGTCAAAAAGCAGATACAGGATGCCATCAGCAAATCTATAACCCCACATCAGCAACTTACCTACAGCGGCACAAAACCCTTCAGTTTTAAGTAAAGACTCTTCTAAACTACAGCACAGGAGAGAAAGAAACTCTGCACTCCAAACTGTTTTTATTGGGGGACAGGTGAAAGCATGAAAGCATTTGGCACAGCATACTGTGCCAAATGAAAGTAAAGGTTAAAGAAACTTCCTATTTCTGTTTGCAGAGTCAGGATTTAAGTACTCATTCCAACTGTTTTGAAAGACTCTTAAGTTTCCTGCTTTTATTAAGTGACAGATATCTTGACAAGGAGGGAATCAGGGCTAAAATCATTAATACACTGTATGGCCAGCTATTGGAATGACAAGAAAAAAAAACCAACCAACCAAAAAAACCCAACCAAACAAACAAAAAAACCACCCAAAACACACCTCCAGAAAGCCCCTGGCTTGTTTGGGGTCACAAAGACTTAATAAAGCACAAACACTTGAAATCCTATCCAAGCTGAAACATTTATGTCCAAGGAGTTATTAAAACAACATTTGCTTTAAAAAAATAAGCACTAGTGCTTTCACTTAAGACTGGGAAGAAATAAAAGTGTTGCAGTTGATCAACAGAACCTTTAAGACAAATCAAACTGCAGGGTAGGGCATACTGACTGGTGTAGAGGCACCACACCTAATAAATAAAAGTTTGCAAAATATACCATTCTGCAGGACTACTAAGACTTCTTTTCCTTCCCCTCCAATATATCTCAGACTCAACCAAGTGCTGCAGGTCCAATCTACTAATAGCTGCAGGACTCCATAACCCATCTGTCATTGCAGATGTTCCAAGAAAGAACAAGAAGAGTAAAAGCAAGCAACAGATTGTCTAAGACTATTAGTCAGTTCTCCCTGAACACTGCAGTCTTCCTAGTGTACCTTCTGTTGAAACACAACTACCAATTTTCATGTTTCATTTACCTTGGATTTATTTGCCTTTTTCCTTTTATCAGTGCTTGTAACTTCTTTTCTCTGCACCTGTAAGGCAAGAAGGTATTAAGAAGGTACAACACACCATTCTCCCTTACACATCCTTTTTACAGAAACTGATACATACCAAACTGTAAACTTCTATATTTATTTCAAAGTCATTTGACACATCATGCCTAAAAGGGAGGAAGGGGAAAAAAATAAGTTAAACACAGACTGAAGCAAAAAAGTTTTCGTTTTAGGTTTTTTTTTTTTTCTTTAGAGTTACTTTTTAGTTCTTCTCTCCTTCCACTCTTTAAATCAGCCCAGGGAGCAGCTAGGTTCCACGCAAGAGCAGTTTAACCATACTGCTGACTAATAGCTAATCTTATTAGTAAGTCATAGTTTGTTCCTGCAGGCCAATAGGGCTGTTTGAGATCCTTTCACTTCTACAATAGTACTCTTCAGTGCAAACAGCACTGCTGTTTTTAAGACTTAAGTGTATTACTATTTCAAGATACTTTCTAGAACTCAAAGAACAAAAGGGGAAGGAGGAAAAGGGGCAGATAGAGTACATCTACCATTTTTCAGATTGCACCCTTCAGTCCACTGCTGGCATGCATTTCCAGAAACAGAGATTGGGTTTTTTTGAGTAAATAGCTTTAAGTGAAAATTCCAGTTGGGCTGGACTTTAAAAAAGGAGTTTGTTTATTTATTTTGGAAGACTTTTGCTAACAAACAGCCATTTGAACTCACAACACCTTTTTTGCTAACATATGAGAGTTGAAGTTTTAATAGTTCTATTTTTCCAGGTACTAAAATCAGATAGCTATATAAAGTGTTAGTTGCTGCAAAAGAGAAACACACATCAACGCAAATCCATCTGTCATTGCAGGTGTTCCAGGAAAGAACAAAAGTAGAAAAAGCAAGAGATAAATTAGCTGATGGATGGTAGAATATGTCTAGATTGCTCTTTCAAGAAGTCCATTCCAGCTATTTCTTGAAGCGGGAAATAGTCATACAACAGGATCTCACCACTTTTATTTTTTTTTCATAATATGACATCCTTATATGAAGATTTTAAACATTTTTATGCATGCTCCACCTTCAGAGTTGAAACTGGTTCCAAAACAGTTCTTTTATACTTACATAGTAAATGTCGTATTAAAAGTAAGAGCATCTCCATTCAGGGAGCTGGCAGTACTTGCTAATGGAGTTGCAACGATGTTTTCTGCTCCAGATCTCAGTATTATTACATAGTAGTAATTTGCTGCTTCTGTAAATACATATCAGGTGGTTTTGTTAGCTAAAGATGTCCAAGCATCTAGAAACTCTCAAGTACGGCATCACCATTAAACACATCTCTGTTTCACCCCACTTTAAACACTTGGTTACAATCAAGATCTGCGTATAAACTTACTCTTAAAACAAGCTTTTTTTCCTACTGTGTCCACTAGTAGGACTGTCTCCACAGGATTCACAACAACTGCATTACTGCCTGGGGCACCTCTGGCAAGACCTACACTACCCAGTGCGTGAGAGGGGAGAGGAAGAACTTTCAGTCAGATACAGCAGTTAATCTTAGTTCCTTTTATACTCTGTTATTCTCCAGGCCTGGCAACTTAACCATACATCAGCTTTTGCTACTGCCAATTCTCATGCTTTTTTCAATCCTATGAAGGAACTGGTTATCCAGGTAACTCATTTACCTAACTTTTTGCATAAGGGGAAAGAGAGAGAGGACCACAAGCACCCATCTCAATAGTGTCAGGACATAATTCAGTTTGTCCAGTAAATTGCTGAACAGTAAAGCAAGAGCACTGCATGATATTATATCATGTTAAAAAACAAAAACACAAAGTGAAAAAACAACCCAGTTTGAGTGCTCTGTTGTATAGGAATTCACAGCTTCAGAACAACTGTTGAAGACTCCAGTAAGCACTGATTTGTACTCTTTATATTTGATGTTCTCTTCAGAGCTAAAAGTGATTAATATGGCTTCTGGTGCACAATGTATAGCAAATGTTGCACTTCCAGAATAAAGTTTTGACAACAAGTAGTTCAGAGTTGTTTGTTTAGACAATATTTTTTTTTTGAGAATTACTGATAGAAACTAAAATTATATTTTTGTAACCATTAGAGAGGCTTTCCTATAAGAGAGACCAATTGTCTCATGCAACAAAAACTGTAACATGTCCTGAGTGTGGTGGGGTGAGAAATTAGGCCAGATATTTACCTTGGCTGTGGTTTTATTTGAAGATATAAAAAATGCACATGCACTTTACATTTCATATGACAGTTAAACAAGAGAACAAGAATGGCTACATAAGAATTCATTAGTAGAAGTTTTGCGACCAGTATTAAACAAGACTTTATCCAATGATTTTTGTCATAGAGTTTTAGTGAGGCAAGATGTAGGAACCTTGTCCAGTTATAATCATGTTCTGTGGCATTACATAAAATAGCACTGGTTATTGCAGGCTTGCAGATTCTTTAAACAACCACATGACAGAAGCTTACTATGTTCCAGGATAAGTCTCTAAACCTACAGAGAGATATTGCCAGATATTCTTCGGGAACAAAAGAAGAAACAAATTCACATTTTAATGCTTTAATGAGTTAAATATGACAAGATAATGGAAGACTAGTCTTTGTAAATTAAGTATTTTGGGATGTTAACAGAAGGACTGAAAAAAGTTAGAGGCTTAACGAGCATTTCACACCACAGGGTTACAACTTACATAATGATATTTAGTACTAGACTTGCATCCATCAGAAAAATTCCAAGGAAGCAAGAGAGAAGACAACCTGAGATACAAAGTTCTACTTCCTCCCCAACAGGTTACAGAGAACCACAAAGATCTTTAAGACTGGCTGTGGAAGTATTGATAAGTTTCTTGAACCTCACAAACCAGAAAAGGATGCAACTAGAACCACCATGGAAAATGTTGAAAACTTAGCCCAAAAAGTAGATCAATTAAATGGGGACAATGAAAATTTAGCAGTTACAGAGTTCTGAGAAACACCAACACAGAAGACAAAAAACCAAGGACAACTAACTAGAAATATACACAGGGAGAATGGGGGAAAGGGGAGGAAAAGAGTAAAGCTTTCAGTTGCTAGATTTACCTGGCTTTTGAACTGTACCGCATACAAAATCTGCTTTTAGAGGTAGACGCATTTCTGAAATAGAAACAGATCCCCTGGATGGAGCAAATTCAGTGGATGTAGAAGCAGCTTTATGTCTTTTACTATGAGGTCCCTCACTCTTCAGTTTATTCAGTTCTTCCAATAAAGCAGTTCTCTTCTCAGCTGCATAGAGAAATTAATTATACTTGTAACAGAGGAAAAAGTAGTACTGAACAATTTATTTTGCAAAATAATGCAATAGAAAAAAATGGAGAAAATGCAAGAGAAACGTTAATCACCTTCCAGAATAGTAGGAATGTTAGGGACAAGAAAGATACTAAAAACATCCTCTTGCCTATAGAAGAAGCTGTGACAGAACAGGTATTATCCTCTCCTGTTTTCCAGGTGAAGAATTAGAAATAAACAGTTACAGGGTAGCATAAAGTTCTTCCCAAAGTGTTCATGACAAAGAATTAAACTTGAGCCTAAAAACCTACTTGCAAGGAGTAGAAGTCTCTCTGCCTCTGCTTCTTCTTGTGATCCTTTTCCATGTTCCTCATCAAAACAGCAGTTCAGAGCTTGACTGGCTTGATGAATCACTGTCTGCTGCATGTTGATCTCATTATTCAGCTCCTAGAGTAATTCAGTAGTAAAAATAATTAGCAAGAAGAGAGAGATTTACATCCAAACAAGGAAACATCTTGAGAAACACATTTTTTGGGCTATGCTTCAGAAAAATCAGACCATTTAGATAGTAAACTACAAAAATCTTGCAATTTAGTTACTTCTGCAGAAGAATATTGCAGCACAAGGGGTTCCCCCCCTCCCCCCCCTTCAAAGGTAATTTCAATGTGGCACGGAGTGAATTATTTCAATGTTTGTATGCTCCATATCCAGTGTAGTCTTCCTTTCACCAGGGGAAGCAGCAGTTAAGATCAGAATATTGCCTACCGAAAGTATGTAGTTATGAATCTTGCTTAATTCAAAGGCAGTAATAAAATATAGACTCCCTGTCCCCCTCTCAAAACGATGGCTTGTTCTCTCCAGACTTACTCTGTAGCATGATCCTTCTATGAGATGCATTAGCTATCCAAATAGTGCAGTATCATTCCCTACCGTTAGATATTTATGCTAAACAACCTAATTTTGCAGTTCTAAGCAGTATGTTAATGTCCTGGACATTCACAGGGGAAATTAAGTGAGGAAATAGTAAATTAGAAAAAGGATTTAAAAGAAATATATTAGATACCTGCATTTTCTTTTTGATATTGACTTGATCAGATGGGCCATTCTTTTTCATTTCTAGTTTGGCAGCAACATCTTCTTTGCGTACAATTATTTGCTTTATTGAAGGACGATCGGTTTCTTTAAATCTTTGAGATCTATATGCATCAACGCTTTTAAAAGAGAAAACCCATTAAATGTTTCAGAGGTGTACCAAGCTTTTTCTTTTTTTTTTTTTTTTTAATATACATACATATCAGGTATTGATGTTTTCCAGCATGCCTAAATGGCTTTAAAAAAAGCATTCTATCTGTTCTTTTTAAGTTTAAGCAATATAAAGACTACACAGAGACAATCTTTGATAAAGTCCAAGATCTTGGAGAAAAGCTTCATTTGTAGTTTAAGCAGTATGCTTCGTTAGAGGAGTTTAAGAAGTCAGTGTCTTAATTTGCACACTTACAGAATCAGGTATGGTTTTTGTGTTTATTACCTATATGGAAGGTTGCGATCTTCTGATATAGAGCCAATACTGTCTCCAGATTCTGCCCTGGGGACTTTAGTCCTCTGGAACTTCTCAGACTTCAGACTTACATCACTGACACTGCCACCTTCACCGGTTGACTTACAAGGAGAAACAAAGGCCTGGGGAGAAAAAAATGTTATATTACAGATATCTGTCCATATTATGGAATCACGGAATCTTCAGGGTTGGAAGGTAACTCTAGAGATCATCTAGCCCAACTTCCCTGCCAAAGCAGGATTGCCTAGAGCACATTCCTCAGAACTGCATCCAGGCGGGACTTGAAAATCTCCAGAGAAGGGGACTCCACAACCTCCCCGGGCAGCCTGTGCCAGTGCTCTGTCACCCGAACCGTAAAGAAGTTTTTCCGTGTGTTGGAACGGAAACTCCTGTGTTCCAACTTGTGCCCCTCGTCCTGTCACTGGGAACCACTGAAAAGAGTCTGGCTCCATCCTTCTTCAACCCACGCTTTAGATATTTGTATGCCATAATAAGGTCTCCCCTCAGCCTTCTCTTCTCCAGGCTAAAGAGTCCCAGCTCTCTCAGCCTTTCCTCATAAGGGAGATGCTCCAATCCCTCAGTCATCTTAGTTGCCTTACGCTGGACTCTCTCCAGCAGTTCCCTGTCCCTCTTGAACTGGGGAGCCCAGAACTGGACACAGTATTCCAGTTGTGGCCTCACCAGTGCAGAGCAGAGAAGGAGAATGACCTCCCTCGACCTACTGGCCACACTCTTCCCTATGCAGCTCAGCATTCCATTGGCCTTTTTGGTGACAAGGGCACATTGCTGGGTCATGGATAATTTACTATCTACCAGGATCCCCAGATCCTTCTCCTCAGAACTACTTCCCAGCAGGTCTACCCCTAACCTATACTGGTGCCTAGCATTTTTCCTCCCCGGGTGCAGGACCCTGCACTTGTTCTTGTTGAATCTCATTGGGTTCTTCTCTGCCCAGCTCTCCAGCCTGTCCAGGTCACACTGGATGGCAGCATGGCCCACTGGAGCGTCAGCCACCCCTCCCAGTTTGGTATCATCAGCAAACTTGTTGAGGATACACTCTGTCCCCTCATCCAGGTCATTGATGAATATATTGAACAAGATAATTAATTGAACAGATAATTAATCATTATCTGTTTTCTCTCACCTTTACTTTTTTTACATATAAAGAGTAAATTTGGAGGCTGCTTAATACAACTTAAACAGACATTTTACAAGTATTTCCTAGGACATGGAGCAAGCTAATTATTTTTTTTTTATTTTAGAGACACCAATAGATCATTGAACTCAAGGAGATTTCACTCTTAGTTTCCAAATCATACAGTTATATAGTTACTTCTCTTCAGATTTTCATCAGTAACTACTTCATTGGATGCGTGTATACCACTGTAAGTCCAGCACATGTAATAGTTGCATATACTCAAACTTGATTTAGCAGAATTTAAACTATTTGTTTAGCAGAGCATCCAATACGCTATGCTATTTTCAGAGGAAAATAACTTTACCTTTTTATGTTTGCATTAGCAAAATGTCATTTGTAACTTCACTATTTGCCCAGATATGACAGTACAACAAAATACCACTGTTCACAAGCAAATTGTACATCTCTGTGATAAAGAATCCCTCCCCACCTCCTATGAACTCTCACCTCTGGACCAACAGATTCCACTAGAGGGGTTAACAGAGACATTGACGAAATATTCAGTGACTCTTCCTGCTCATCCTCATCACTTTCACCCTCCAGGCTCATGCTCATTTCCTTCTTCAACTTTTCTATGTCTGGACCATCCTCTTGAAGAACTTCAAAAATTTCATTTATCACTTTTGAGCTATTCATCTCGTCGTCCACACTCATTTCAATTTCATATATTTCATCTGAAGGGTAATGTTTTAAAAATATTAGTAACATCAAGACTAAATTCTTCATTCTTATGAAATGAATGGAAAATTGTTAACAGATAAGCCAACTATTCCTGCTTTTCAGGTAAGCTTGATTAAAAAGCACTTATATAGTCAGGCATATAGAACCCTAAAGTATACTTCCATCCTTATTTTAATATTCTATTATCACAGATACTGCATAATTGACACAGAGAGGGAATAAAAAGATGCACTTGTCTAACAAGTTTCAACTTTTTAGTTCAAACAGGTCTGAAACTTAACTGCAAGTCCCACAGTAGAGCAGTCATTTTTATCCTTTCCCAATAACCTTTTAATATCAGCATTTTAATATTCCTTGAAGACTTGAATGTCAAGAGAGAAGGGTTATGATAAAAGAAGTTTCCTGATTCGTTTTATACAAACCTCATTACAAAACACACGAGTGTCAGCAGATGCATGGTGAATTCATTGTTCAGACTTGAAGGACATTAACATTCTGCTGGACAAGTGGCAACAGGCAGCTAAGTGCATTAATATACATCTACTCAATACAAACCTTTCGGTTTCTCAGCAAGTTGTTCAAGTTTTGAGACAGACATCACTTTTACAGGGCTCTCTGACTCAGTGATCTTCAGAGGGCTGCGTTTATCAGTCTCTTCACATTTAGGAGCATCTAAGAAGTTTATAAAAAAGGTCACTGAAGATTATGTCTAGCCTTTGAATTTATTTTTAGGTTATCAAATTTTGGAAGTTTGATAATAACGCTGACAACTTACAAAAAGCCCGCTAGATTAAGTATTCCAGTTAGCTTGCTGTTAAAAAAAACATTAGAGTACATATCCTCCAAAACCTGTACGGCTAAACTTCTATCTAATAATCAAAAAACTGATAGCACAAGAAACAATGCTGAAACCATTGTAGAGTGCAGTCACTCAAGAACAAAGTGGGAAAATTTAAAAACCAAACAAAAAAGCCCCCACACAAAACCCACCACACCCAAACCAAACCCAAGAGCAGGATATCATCCTGTTTTTTTCTAGAAGTACATATGATAGCCTGTTTGCCTGTAATGTCTGTAAGTAGTGTTAACCAAGTTCACTCTTTTTTCACAGACGGCTGGAGGCTCTTCCACTCAGTAAGCACCAGAAAGGATGTCACAAGCATCTCGGAATTCTTTTCACGGGGAGTTCCCTCCCATTAGATTATTGTGGAAATTTGGATACTCAGGTACAGTATAGATTAAATCTATAACCGACGATTCTAATTCACTCTCCCTATGCTTAGCATGCATGAAAGTATGAAACATGGGTAAACCCACTAAGAAACGAAAAGGCAGTCTTGCCTTTCAATTAGTATAAGAGTGCAGAGCATTATTATCATACAAGAGGATTTAGATAAATCAGCAACCAAATAAGAGGTCCAGTTCTATATGTCAGTGCTACTAATCTCTATTTGCTCATGAATGTCAAGGGCAGTGCTTCAGTCCAGTATTAGCCACAGGTGAACAGTGACAGTTCTTACCTGAAGACTCCACACTGGGAGACTTTGCTGGCCTGTCACCTGCTGGTGTGTCTTCTGCTGATCCAAAAGCAGTGGCATCTGAATTAGGAGGACGTTGTGGATTAGCCTGAGATTGGCTTTCCTGGCAAAAATAAAAACATTGAACATTACCTCCTGAATGTACTAAGTGATCAAAAAAATGCCAGAAAGAAACACATTTTAATACTTGCTGGGAAAGAGAGGTTGCCTATTCAATATCAAGAAGGATCCTGTTTATTTATGTATGAAATTCAGCTGAAGTACTAAATACTAAATTAAGCGTTTGTGCAAGGAGCTTTGTTTTTAACATTATGGAATATAAAAAATGCCACACTTAACATCACCAAAAATACTGCTCAGAGCAGTATCACTTGTCTCCCCTTAATTGATTCTGCAGGAGGAAAAAATCTTGACAAGCAGTCTTGCACAGCCTGAGCATTCACAAAGCATAGGTTTTTAATCTTTTATTTACATTTGCACATCTATCCCTGTGTTCAGAATGTGCTAAAACAATTCACAGACTATCCCTTTTTGATACATGGAAGTAACACATTACCATTTTAGCTTCTGGAAGTTTTCTCTTCGAACTTTCACTTTTCTCTGCACTCCACAGATTTCCCCTATCAAACCGGCCACGAAGGCATGCAAGTTCTCGTTCACGTTCCTAAGCAAATAAAGGGGAACAAGGGAAAAGCTGACATCTTTAATGTCAAAACATTACAAATTCCTCACATAGGTGCAGAACAGTAAGAATGTTCCCCAAGCTTATAAGCAAGCTATTAACGTGGCAAGTCATACCTGCTTAAGCTGAAGTGCTAAACTGGCAGTAGAGGAATTTTCATTCTGTTTGAGAAGCCTTTCCTGGATTGTCCTTGTATTTGGGGTAACAATGGGTGTTCTGCACCCTGGAGTATTTGTTGCAGGACTCCGTGCACTACGCTCTTGACAGCGCTCCCCAAAGCGTTCCAGGAAGGGCTTAATTCCCAATCCCCCTACAAGAACAATTGTTTTACCTTGAAAGAAACTCTCAAAACCACAGAAGGAAATCACTGCACAGGTGAAGGTTCTCAATGAAGCAATTAAGCTGTCTCATTTACAGCTCTTACTCTGTTATACTTTATACAAACTAAACCTGAAGTGCAAATCACCACAGTAACAGAACACCAAAGTTAACGAAGCAGCAAATCAGAGCAAATAGATGTCCTTCTCTTACTAAAGTCCACATGTGATCCACCAGTTATTTAAACTGGTTTGCTTTTTCAACATTTTCTCTACAACCAGCCTCACCTGCATCCTTCATGTAAATGAGCATTCTAGTACATAAGGTGCATATATTGCCTAGCATCCATCCCACCTTACTGAGAGTGTCTTTTATTGTCAGCATATCTAGAGATACACACTTGCTCTACCGGACATAATTTCAAAGAGTTCAAGCTGTTAGTCCAAGTTTCTGACCCAACAAGTAGTTCAGTTTAAAACTGGGCATGATCACTTGTTCAAAGTCAGTGCTACCACTGAAAAGAAAGACACTATGCAAAGTTAGAGCATCTATGTGACACTTACCTTTGATTTCTTCTAATGTATGCAGATTCTTTACCTTATATCGCTTAGATACACATAGTATCCAACAATCTGAAAGTAGCTTTGAATAGTCTCAATTAACTGATGTAAGCAGGATACATTTTTACATGGAGAGAAAAGTTAGATTGGTTTTGCTCTCAAGAGTTACCAAAACCATGTCCAAGAAGATACCCTTGCAAAATATGGAAGCTGTACAATTCATAATAATTATCACAGAACTCTTCAGGACTTTACTGAAGTTACAGTACAAAATATGCATTATCTGATAGTTGCCATAAATTCTTAACTAATACGTCGTTTTCAACACAGGACACATAAGCCTATTTTGAATGAACATTTATTGACACTGAAAAAAAGCTTACCTGGTGTTGTGGGTTTACCCTTAGGTTCAAGTTGCACATGTGTTCCTTTGACTGGCTCTTCTTTGAACTGAACTGGTTGAGGCAAAGTTGATTTTGCAGTTTGTGTACGCTTTTCAGTTTTCTGAGGGCTGCAGGGATTCTCTGTTAGCGGTTGTTGTACTTCAGATTCTTTAGAAGAGGGAACAGTGACTCTTGAGGGCTGCGTTAAAAAATTTTTTGGATCCTTAACAAGGGGAAAAGGAATAACATGAAGATGAAACTGTACATTCTTATTCTCTTAAGAGGAAAAAGAATGAAAGCATTCTGCATAGCATACTATAACATAACAGACCTATTCCATCAACAACAGAAAAAGCTGAGAACAAGAATTATAAGCTTTTTGTAGGTTTTTTTTTTATCCAGTATTTCAAATTGTTTCAGCATTTGATTCCAGGTGCTTTTGCCAGCTATTTTAGGTATTTCCCCACATTTCCCTAAACAATACTGCACCTGGCAGATACTGTCATTTCATAAATGGCACAAATTGAACAATAGGTATCTGGTACTACTAATTTCAGCAATCTGATTGAATTTTCATACAGCAATAATATTTAGAATTCAAGTCAATCAACTATATGAAGTTACAGACTGAAACCCAATATCTGTGTAAGAAGTCCCCTTCTGATGGTCAAAAGAGCAGCAATCAATTACTTTGACATCAACTTTTACAAGACTTATAAGTACACTCATCTTCAAGTCTCAATTAAAGGAATTCTAAGCTGTTTCAGGTTTGCTAGTAAAAAAAAAAGGCATGTGGGATTGCAATAAAGCAAAAGTTGTAAATAAACTAAGATTGCTTACACCAAATCTTTAAATTCAGATTAAACAGTTATGAGTTAACATTTGTCCCCCCTGATACTCAAATCAATTTTTAATCAGCAACCAAATCAGATACTCACCGCTATCTTTGAGTTTGCTGGTTTATTAATAGACGCCTCAACAAGCCTTTGAGAACAGGATGCAGCTTCCTGCTTTACACTGCTACTATTGATTCTAGCAGATGCTCCACTTGTAGTGGACAATTTGGATAAACAAGTAGTGCCAGGCTGTTCTTGTGCATTGTTTTGCTTTGCAGATGGATGACTTAGGTCATCTTCCCAGGAACCAATTGTAGCAGCAAGGTTAGCTAAACGGCCTCTTCTCCCAATAGGGGTATCATTCGCCAGGGCATTAGATGTCTGCTTAGGTGGAGAAACAGGCAGATCTTTTGACTGGAGGGGAGACAGAGGAACACATTCAGAGGGATCTGGAAAAAAGAAAACACATTTATTTTGCTAATAAAATATATTGAGATATACTTGCATCTTTTGCATTTTGCTATATATTGAGCTCATGAACAGTTAGATGTTCTTGCCATCAACAGGATCAAGCTACTAGCTCTGAAGGCATTGAGACTAATCAAGTTAAATTAAAGCTCACTGCAAAGCCAACACATTTTTAACCAAGCAGTTTACTAGTTTTATGCCACTGTTGTGATGAGCAAGGCATCACACTAGTAGGGGGGAAAAAAAAAGTATGAAATTAAGCTGTAGTCAACAGTTTCATTATTTTAGGCCTTTCCCACTGTTGTCTAAGATTTCTTTATGAAAACCTTAGCATTCACACACACAAAATTATCTTCTGCTAGCAAACATCATCATCAATGCAAACACTGAAAAACACCAATACTGCTTAGCAAGTGAAACATACCCTCACTATCCCAACAGCGTCGCTGCTCTGCCAATTTCTGCATACGTGTTTTGACTGAAAGGGCAGCAGGAGTTTCTGACTCTGTGTTTATTTTTCCTTTCTCAAGAGGCTGAACCAATGAAGCCCTGTTAGAAGCAGTTAAGTGCAACTCTGAAGTTGTTTCAGAAGAATGATGGTTTGCAGAACTTGACAGAACTGGCTGTATGTTCTCCAAACTGGAAGCTTGAGTCTCCATATTGTCAGGGCAGAGCCTCTTTGATGGTGATGGCTTTGTATTAGGTTTCACTGTACAGGTGAGAGTATTCAAGCAAATTAGTATTCAAACAATCTAAAATATTTTCAGAGAGAGTACAAAACTAATGCCAATAAAGTTATTATTTATGAATACCCTGATACCCCTCCCAAAAAACTGCCCTTCCCAAATTCTACCAAGCACAAGGCACTATCTTTACCATTATACAATTCTTTTTAAATAGCTTACTAATTACTTAGAACATCTGCTCTCAGGTTAAGCTAAACATTAGCCATATTCAGTCCTAGTGGTCAGGTAACTGCATCCATCCCTGTTTAGTTTAAGATAAACACTAAAAAGGTTTTCATTTGTTCTTAGAATAAAAAGGAGATGGGATTTGTATCTAAAGACAATCTTTATTAAACTTGTTGCAAAATACCTTCTTCACCAGGAAGAGGTGCCTGGTTACCAGTTTCTAACAAAGGCTCTCTGACCCTCTTGGTCTGCATTGTGGGTCTCACTCCCATCTTGGGCCGCTCAGCCATTTTCTTCTGCAGGTTCTCTCGCCTGGCACGGGTTCTTTCAAGGAGTTTCTGAGTAGTCAATAAATCATGTGTTACTATACATTGCAATAAGTGTGTTAACTAGTATTAAATTAAAATAAAATAAATATATATTATTATAATATATTATAAATATATAAAAATTAAGTATATTAAAATAATATTAAATTAAAATTAATTAAAAGTGGTTGAATTTTACATAGCATATACTAAGATTCACAATACTAGAAATTTATAGTGAAGGCTACATTAAGATAAAAGCAGCTCTCGGATGTTGCTAACTGATCTGCTGTAATGCAACGCGATAGAAATATTCAAAGTCTGGTTTTCTGACAGGTTATCCCCTCATGAAACAGAATGAACAAACCACATTTTCTACACTGCGAACTACATGTTTTTTCTGTCTCCCTCCTTTTTCTCTCTGTGATAACCCCCAATATCCATACTTTGATTTCACCATTGCAATACCCACAGATTCTTGCATTTTCAGCAAGTACCTATTAGATAAAAGGTAGCTCACAACGTAGCAAGAAGGTAGCTTGGAATGTGCTATCTGGCTGGTCAATACATGTTTGCAGGTTATCTGAAGTTCTTTGGCCTACCAGACAGACAACAGCTGCAGCATTTTCTCCACAGAGGGTCTTTTCACCTAGCCACAAAACTTTCATGAAAATTATAGAAGCAGTTAAGTTTGAGACACCTACTCTTTTCTTAAGTAGAGGTAAAGCTAGCCAGTAGGTTCCAAAGTTCCAGTCATTAAATCAACTAGTGTCTCCCATTAGCTTGGCTTTCCAAGGAAACCAGGCTACAGAAACATAANACTATTGAAAGTAATTACTTTTACTGAAGTACCACATGACAGTCTTATGTTGCTAAAGCATATGGTAAAGACACCTGATTGGCACTAACCCTTTAACAAAATAAACAACATTGCCAAGTGGTCATAAAAAAAAAAAAAAAGAATTTAAATGTGTGGCCATTAATATTAGAAAAAAATTGTTGCTATTACACATTCTAAATGAAAAGGTGAATTTCTTATAGTCGGGCTTAAATTTTAAGAACAATAGACTGATGTTATAATTAATTGTCTTAATAAATAGGCTATTTATCACAATATGTCTGTATACAGAAGAATATACAAAGAGATACCAATTCAGCTACCTCACAACATTCTCTTTCATTCCCTATCCATTGGAAATTTGAGTAATATGATTATATTCCATACAAAATAGCTGTTTTAGTAAGTGTTCCACACTAGTAGAAAATAATTCCTTATAGCATCAAAGTTTGAAATAGGTTGGGTGGGGATTTTTTTAAGTATTGCATTCATGAATCATTATCACTCAGTTTGATCGCATCTAAAGGATACTTAATCACTCCTTTGATCAGGTTTTAAGGTACTTTGAGACAATAAATTATGCAATTGAACTAATGCCCTTTCAAGGGAAGCATATAAACTGCACTTGTTTGGTGGCACATAAATTATTGTGAAAACTGTGCCAGCCATTATCTGTCCTGTTGCACAGCAATTAAAAACGCATTTCACATTTTTAACTGTCTAAGGCTGAAGTCTTAGACAATGTTCCATTGTAGGGCAACACAAGACAAATGGAATGTTGATCTCAACAGTTTTTTGTGAAATAAAAAAATCAGCTTCTTTAACTTCCAAACTTCCATAGAAGNCAAGTTCCATGATAGCTGTGACCACAAGTCAAGTTTCCTTACTTCAGTCTCCAAAAGGCAGAGCTACAAAGTGCAAGTAATATCCACATAAATAAAATCTTCAAGGCTATATACATTAACAGTCCTTCTTGCACAAAGTTGAGAGCATCTTCCACAACAGTATTCCTACAGTTCTATTCAAATGCAGTCACATTCCTTTCTGTTTTGTTAGTTCAGTAAAATGGAGTTTTAGTCGTTACAAATAGGATGTCACTTCCCAAGAATGCACGCCTCTGTTGTTGAACTCCAGCTCCTATTGGCTTTTTGTATCTCAAGTTTTCCATGCAACTGCTGTAATTCAAACTCTGCTATTACACACGATGAGTAAGCTGGTCACCAGAAGTTGAGACTTACTTTTCAAGTTCATCAACCAGGTTTTTGCTACAAGTACATTCTCCAAGCGTTCTGATGACAGCCAAAGTTTCAGATATACATACCTATTTCATTATATCTAGGAATCTGAGAACTACTAAGTCATAGTTAAAGGATTAGTTTGCGTTGCAAAAGCACCTTCTAAAAATCAGAAAGGCCTTCCCACTTTAAATGTTGATGGACAATCTTTCTTTTTAAAAAGTATGTTTTAAAGTACATATTTAGCAGCATTAGAGAAGATACTCAGGCCCATATGTGATTACAAGAATTTGTTCTAACAACGCTGCTTTACTAGCAGAATGCAGCAAAGGGAGAGAATTTATCCATGACACTGAAGGAACAGTTAACGTCAAACTTCACATATGCAAGTTTTCCTCTTTGGTCATTCTCCATGCTAGGAAACCATACTTTGCTCTATGAATGTTAACAAGTACTTTAAAGCACTAAGTAACTTAGACTATTTCTAACATTCTGTAGTACCAAACATAACCCTCTTGTGTAAGAAAGGTGAATTATACAATCAACTATAAACTGAAAGTCACAAACTGTTCATTGCGAACCTAAAAAAGTATCCACTGCACCATCTCCTCAGTGCATTCTGTATTAAAAATTTGGTTGAGATTCAGGTTATTAGTTTTTGCTTTTAAGATTAATCAAAAGAAACATTATTTCAGAACTGTCTGATTTGAAAGCATTCCATCGAGTCTTACACTGAGACTTATTGAGCCTAAATTCAGTGAGCCCAGGACAAAATTTTTTATCGCAAAGTGATCAGCAAACACTGAATTAACAGCATGCTTTGGCCAATTAAGGCTCGAATTACACTATTTTACATAATCAACACTTAAATGCCTCACTAGTTCACTGCAAGTAACAGAGCACAGTAATTTGTAGAAAAAGATTATCTGAAAATAGTTAAGCTAAGGAAGGTTTATATTAAAATAAAGAAAAAAAACAACAGAACATAAATACTTCAGAGTAGGTAGTAAAAAGCTTCCTTTTCAGAAAACTTTTTTTGATGAAAGTTATTAAACTTCAAAACAAATATACTAATATTGGACAGATTTTTTACACAACAGTGGAATGTCCTCCACAGCATTAACATTCTTGACAAGGCAACATCTTGGGCACTCTACAATACTAGCTAACATTTGAATGAAGTTTACTCTGAGGAGTGGCCTCACAGTTGGTCATAGCTTTTCAAAGTCAGTTATCTACAAGAAGGGTGTGTTGAGGTTGGAATATCTCCCAGCATGCAAAACCGTTTTAAACTTGATTCAGTAGTCCAGACTTGAAGTTTATTTAAGACTAGTTGGATCATGTCACTCACTACCAATTAAGGAAGGAGGGTTTTAGATGTTTATACTTAGCAAGCCCTTACACTGGACTAGGGTAAATCTGTCTTGGCATAACACATTTAGTATGTTCAGATCAATACCTTGCATTCTGCTTTTTAAATCAGATCTGTGTAGTCACCTTTTTTGGGCACTCCATTTATTTAAAGTATGTCGATTTGAGATATAGATTGTTTTCAAAGGGAGGAGAGAGTATTTCACCAACATATTCGATTTGGATTTTTTTTTAAAGAAGCTTAAGTTTTTGCTTAGGCAGGCTGTGGATTGAAAGCCATTTTTACTACAACATTTCTCAAAGCATTCACAAGACAGCTCCACAGCTTTACATCTGTCACACATAAAAGCAGAATACAGTACAGCATCTTTAAGAAACCTCCAACTTTCATACAGATTCAAGCCAGTCAATTCTGCTCATTTCGTTACGATTTTGCCTCTGTAAAACACACACAGAGGCAAATCCACCCTAACAAGCGACTTCTTTTTTTGGTTTTTTTTTAAAAAAGAGGAACTGTGCCTTGCCAATGAAAGTAACCAATCACAGGAGGCAATAACGTCAGATAGGACACATTTTTAATCGGACGGTCGCTGCTTTGGGCAAACTTCACGCTCGACCTTTAGATATGGCAGGAACGATGTGTGTCAATACCACTCCCATTAGCTTCCAGCCGAAAATCTTATCTGCCAGACGCACATGAAAGGCAAACACTAAAGCGCTAGGAAACGCAGTCAAGTATCAGACTGGTTTAGAAAAGGGCCTCTCCTTCGCAAACCCTTGCACGAATAACCTCAGTTCTCTCCTGGAAGAGACCTGACGCCCCACAAAGAGCTGGGCGGCTACAATGATGGAGGTAAGAGAAAAAACGAGGATACAGAGACAGGTGGCAAGGAGACCTGTCTCCCCGTTGCAGAGAAAGAGGCTCTCTACAAGCCCACGAACCCCAGGAATAATATAAGTGGGGATGGGGGACGCTGACACGCCTCAGTTAAAAGCCAGGGCTGAAAAAAACTACTCCGCCCCAAGAGCGCGGCCCCAAGGAGCAGCTCCCCCGCCAACGCCAACCCCGACCCGAGGTCCCAGCGGCCCCCGCCACTGACAACTCGCCCCCCCCTGCCCGGATCAAGCCCCAGGTGCGCCCCCTCCACAGCTCACGACTCTGGGGCCTGCCCACGCCGTGCCCTCACCTCAGTGAACGGGTCCATCGCTACTGCTGCTGCCACTGCCGCGCGCTCCCTCAGGCCGACCGGCAGAACCACCACCCCAACCGCTCCTCAGATTTGAATTTCAGCGCCCGCCCCAGCTGCGCATGCGCGAGGCCGAGCGGTCACGTGGCGCCCCAGGGGCGCCCGCCCCGCCCCGCCTCGCCCCTGCCGTGTGCGAGGCAACCACCCGCCAGGGGAGGGAGACGCGCGCGCGCGCGCGCACAGCCTCTCGCCCCGCGCCGCGGCGGGCATTGATTGACAGGAGTGCTATCCAATCAGACAGCAGTCTGCCCCCCTCGCCCTACCCCTCGCGGGCTCCCCTGGCGCTGTGAGGGAAAGGGCGGGGAAGGGAAAGGTGGGCGGGGGTCTGATCGGGGCCGGGCCGGCTCTCCCTTTCCCCGCACCGGGACTAGGTCTGGCTTCGGGTGCTGCACCCCCGGGCTCTGGGTCTGGCCCCTGCCTGTGGTCGTGCCGCCCAGGGTTTCCCTGTGTTGCGTGCAGGGAGCGCCTCCTGCCATGGCGGCCCTGTCACCTTCCCTTCTTCCTCCTCCTCGTCAGCCCAGCAGGGCGCAAACTGTGTTGGTTTTGTTTTTTTTTTAAAAAGAACGCTGAGGCTTTTGCCTCCCTTAGAGGCAAGTAGAGCAATACTGCCTATTTGAGTCCACATCTTGCTGCAGCTGCTGAGTAGGAGTGTCCCCTGAGCCTTTTTCGTTTGAAGCTTCATTTTTCAGCTGGCATTGACAGGAAAAACATGACTTTAGTGTTATTTTGTGAACGGAGAGGACAGTTACCAGTGCAGTTGCAAAAGTCGCAGCCCTTTCTCATGGCTTTTACATTTCTCCTTGCCTTACAGCCCATGGTCTCCTCAAACCTCACCCACCAGTTCCTCCCGCTGACCCCTTCGCCATTTCACCTAACGTGAGAGCGTTAGCGATGCTGAATTGGCAGAGACCCATCAGGTGCTCAGATCCAGTCCTTGCTATCTGAGCACCATCCCAAACTCCCTTCGCATGTATGTGTTGAACGCAATTGCAAATAGAGCTGCTTTTTTTTTTTTTTTTTTTTTNTTTTTTTTTTTTTTTTGGCTCTCCTATTCCTCCCTGCCTCCCTCCCCGGGAGGCTCCTATAGGCCTGACTGCCTAAATGACTAAACCTCGTCAAATTTCCAGTCTATCCATACATATCCATACCCCTTTATACCTTTTTGCTTGCATGCAGGTAGTGTTCATTACCTTGCATGAATGCCTTTCTTCCCTAGCGCTGTGCCTCTTGCCTCGTGGAATATTTATAGGCAGCAGTCATTTCTTCTTCCAACCTATGCATTGCCTTGCTAAACAAACCACACTTTTCTAATCATCCCTCAATAGAAAAGTCTTTCCAATGCCTTATGTGCAAACAGCATGGCATCAGCGTGCAGAAGAATCTAAAAAATACAGTATCAAGTAAACCTTTTCTGAAGAAATCTTCAAGACCGGACACCCTGGCCAACAAATGTCCCTATGCCATTCTCAGATAAACGTGGGTTGGAGCAGCCCGAGGTCCAGCGTCAAGAACTTGCTCACACACCAGGCTGAAAATTGGGACTTAGCTGATGAGACTCATCACTCTTTCATAATCTATGAACCAGCCTGTACAGTGATAAGAAAGGACAGGCTTTATTTCCTTCAAGAGAAACTAGGTATAGCTATCATTGGCAAATAACAGCAATATTCCTTTAATGAAGCAGCAGAAAATCAATGCAGGCAAATACCAGAAGATGAAACAGCCAATATGGAGCTCAAAGACATCAGTAGAAAATTAAAATAGAGAATTACCATTAAGTTTTTTCTTTCTCCTGCCACCCCAAAAGAAGAGGAGTCATGCACAATTTGAGCCTTTCCAATGTAACAGAGTTATTGCAGTTTAAACATGCTTTCTGTTTTACACGTGGATCTGTGAAATTTATACAGTGCAGCTCCAGCTCTCGGGGTTGCATTTCCAAACGTGGCTCCATCCATTGCTGTCATCTTGCAAACAATATGGCGTAGTGAATGATGCTTAGCCAGGGGGCCAAGCAAAATGGTGTTAGCTGCACTGCTCGTGTACATAATAATCTCATCTGCTATTTAATATTAAAAAAGAGGGAAATAATCATGCTTTATTCTGTAAAATAAATTTCTTGTAAAAAATATTTCTATGAAGTATATTCTGAAAAATGAAATTGAGATTCCTAGGAGTGTCTAACTGCTTAAAATGTCAATGCAACATGCATGTGATAAATGTCCGTTCCTTTTGGTCTCTACAGGGCCAATAATTTCGTCATCATTTTGATCCAGACTCAATGGCGCCCTGCTAAAAATAAATAGAATGCTTAGTTTCTCATCTTCTCAAGGGCTTACGTTTGTCTTCCAGAAGACCAATGGACAGTAAATATATCTTATCCTTGTACCACTCCAGAGAGCCAAAGAAAGTCAGTCTTTTTCAGGAATGGTGCTATAAAAGGGCTACGAGATATGTTGTCTGCGTAATGTTAGGGGGTACGGCCCATAGCAACAAAATTTCCAGTCACGGTTAATTTTTTCTTCATAAATTAATAAAACTATTTGCAACTTATGGAAAAAATCAACTGATGTTTCACAATCTGAAGGCATAAAGAAAAAGAGAGGGAAAGAAAGGAATGCCATGTTGAAACCAGTCAAACAATGAGCTGGGTCTGCCCTCTGAACAGCGTTATATTTTATGCCGGCCTTTTGCATTCAAACATGAATCACACCCTTCGCTGTCTCCTCACCCCACGTGATATGGTTTAAGATTTCTTCTTGCCAGGGGTAAGCTAATGAAAAGTAATCCTTTCTGTAACAATAAATAACACAATACAAAGCACTTGGGGAATGTTTTTTTGCTGGCTTGCAGTTTTCATGGGAATTGAGAGCATGGGCATGTAAGCCAGTCATTTGTCTTTTAACCTGGCAACAAAAACTTTTTTACTTTTTCAAGTTTTCCTTCAAAAATTTTTAAAGCATATTGACTGTTTTCAGGGGTATATTTTCATTTTCAGAAAGTTATAGAAGTTTGCCTTAGCACTTTAATGAGAATGGAGCACTTTTTAACTAATAAGGGGAGCACTAGCCAAAGTTTTTGTAGCTCTGGCTTCCTTACAACACCGATACAATCATAAATGTAAAATATTGAAGGCAAAAATGCTGATCCCAGTGTAGTCTACTGTATATTACAGTATGTAATATACAGAATATATATTACATTCTTTAATCCTCAGAGAATATTTCCTAAAAATTTCTGCTGATAAATTGAGTTCACGGTTCTGATTCCAAAGGAAAGATGAGCAACATGCTTCCTTAGATTCACGGAATAATCCCAGTAATCCTGTCATTTAGAGTAAAATACTATTTTCCAACTTGCAATTTCCATATATTCACAGTTAAATAATTAAAAGTGAAAGATGATGCTTGCCTATTGTGCCCTTGCAAGCAGATTCAATCTCCTGCATGGTAATACAGTACATTATAGTACAGTACATTGTAGTATTCCTTGTAGTTTAGATTTACCTTCAAAAGGCATGTTTTACCTGAAAATTCACTCTTCTGCTAATCAGTTGGAGAGCTGTCATGATTCCAATAGTCATTTCACATTGGTATGTATGATTGCATAGGATGCCATCGAGAGGAGAATCAAATGTATAGTATGCGATGTTGTGCGTCATTATTTCTGGACTACCGTCCCATTAGATCTAATTCTTCCCAGTGACTTCAGACAAAGGGTTTAACTTGGGGGAAGAGGCCAGGGGACACCCCTTGCAGAGCAGAGGACTGTGCCACCAGCAGCGACATCCCTCTCTCCTCGCCTGCCATCTTTTTGCCCCCAGTGCATCCTGGAGGATGTATGGTCTGACTCTCCGTGCCTCAGTGCCTAAGATGAAGCCAGGTTGTAAAAGACTCCCCTCTTCACAAGCAGCACACCAGGACCCACGTATAAGGGAATCCCGCACTACAGAAGAGCAGTAAGAATATAATATCCATCCTTTCCCCAGTAATGCTGAAATGAAGACCGTATTGTGCCCTCTTATCCCCTCGAGTGTCCTAGTGCGTCGGCGACTTGGCCTCAGAAAAGGCAATTTCATCCCCAAACAGCGAAGAGAAAGGCTGGCCCATAGTATGGCAAAACACAGCGGTTTTGATTAATCTGTGTTTTCTATTGCAAATACTACATAACTAGAAACATTTTGATGGGCAGCATTTAGGACCTGTTCTCTGTGGCGAGCCAAAGGTGATTATACTGCTTTTGTCAGCTCCTATGATAATCACAGAGGCAACTTAGGCTGACATTATCCAGTAAAGGAATATATTTATGTCAGGAGTAAGACAGGTTTCGTAAGTAACTCAAGGCGTGACATGGATTTAAATTAGCAATGCTCAGAGCGCAAGTCTCTCTTCTAGTAGCCCGAGTAGGAAATTGATAACCAGCTCAACCAGACTAAGGGAATGTGAGACCCCGTAGCCATTAACAGACCAACTTTCAGCTGGGACGGTGCTTTACCATACCAAAAGGCTTCATTTATTAATCTGCCGTGGTAACCATTGTTGGGGGGAAAAATCCCTTAAACTGGGCATTTGCTGGAGGAAAATATGCTACATTTTCAGAATGTATGGAATGAATTTCAAACAGTGTGAATTTTATTTATTCTCTCACTTGACCTTTGCAAAATATGGGAGGTTCTCGAGAAAACACTGGCTCACTGAAGACACCATTTATGTTAAAGGTTGGAAAAGCACACCATCATTGATATTCTACACTAAATTAACATACGATGACACTGATGGATTGGTGTTAACTGTTGTCAGAGCTGACATGCACCATCTCATACAAGGAGCGATTGAGGGAAAATCACACAGAAATCGAAGCTGGAGGGAAAAGCAAAAACATTATGGGGAGAAACAATCAAAAAAATAGAAGAGCGAGGAATGGCAATTAACAAGGGAGGATAACAAAGAAAACAGGAGAAAAAGACAGAATAGAAAATATATTAAAATGGAAAAATAGTGAAACGGGGAATGAGACAAAACTCATATTTCATTAACAAGAGACAGTTGCCAAGTGGACTCAGTTTCAGAAAAAAATCTCTGGGTGGTTGAACTCTGCATTTTAACAAGGCTGTGGGAGTTAAGAAACATTTGCCTGTCATGCACTCTGAAAAGATTTATTGTGTTCACGGTTTTCTTAGTATAATATTGCATTTGTATCACTAAATCACGGAAAGTTTCTCAGGATCTTTCATTTAGGTCTCCTGACTGATTTACATGAGAGAAAAGGAATTACACTTCCTTCTTTTGTGTCTCCCTTATAAAATTGCTTTTCTTTCTTTATCCATACAGTACAGCTGTACCATTTGCTGACATAAAAATTCTGAAATGAAGCAAAGGGCCTGAGAGTACTTAAGTGCCATTACATTAATTTAGACCGTGATGTTAATTTACAGTACCTGAGACTTGCTTGCAACTCTGCAGCGTAATGCAAATGGAGTAATCGCATAACCACATCAGCAATTTCACCAGCCAAATAGTATCACATTTTATATTCTTGAAATAATTTTTTGAAAGATAGAAAAATGACGATATTCCTGTTGAAAAAAGCATTTTTCACCAAAAAAAGTGTTCTATCAGCTCTAGTTCCTTTTTTTGAAGACTCAGTATGCTGTAAGCTCAACAGGTGATAATTTTCTGACATCATTCTTGCTATCTTATTCTCATATTTTAAATAAATAAATGAAACTGTAGGACACACATAAAATAAATCAGAAATTTTGCATAAGGAAGGCCAGGAACCTTACCTACAAAATTACCTTGAATTTTTTAAAACTAAAGTAGGTGCTCCAAGTTAAGCGTAACCTATATGCTTTGCTAAACAAGGAAAGACCTAAGGATATGAAACGGGTTTTACATCCGTTCATGATTTTTTTTCTCTTTACTTTCTATGTCATTCCTCTGAAAGAAGTCCATGCAGTAACATGAAAACTTTTCTGCAATAGCAGCATGTCTACACTAGAGGGTGCCATTTAGACAGGTTTTAGGCTGATTAGTGTTTTGGTTTGGAAACCTCTTTTTCAGTATTTGGAAAAAAAAATGCACATCTGAATTAAGAAGAAGTTGTTTTTAGAGGGAGAAATTCTACTGAAATTTGAACAAACACAATTAAAATGTAACAGTGATATTTTCCACACACGTACCCATGAGGGACGCTGGTAGTACAGTCATCTCATCTTCAGTAGAAACTACATACATAATTACACTGAGGCTGTGTTAGAGATGAGTAAATATCCCTAATATTTCAGTCTGATTTTGCTTAAAAAACTATTATGACATGGAAAATAGATTAACTAGAGGCATATGAAAATAAGATCATGGCTCATTGTTAATGAGAGGGACAGAAACATCTGATGGCGTAAAACATAAAGTAGGAGTCTACCGTACAAATACAGTCTCACTGAATGTCTCGGTGTGATATGATGGAGGGTTGCCTCACCTTGCAATAAAACACTAAAGGTGGCAAAAGGAATGGAAATGGCCAAAAGATTATTTTAAATAATTCTTCCCTCGTCCTTCGGTGGTGGTGAGGATTGTCAGAGCCCTGAACATGTAGCTCCACATCTCCAGGGGCTTTGGCTGCCTGGAGTCAGAGCCCACATGGGGATGGTGGAGGTTTTGGGTCATGAAGAGAGCTCCTGCTCCCTGAAAACGGTTTGTAAGTGGCTTGGTGTGGGCAGCTTGTCTTCTTAAAGGTCTAATCCAAAAATCTCTTTTGAACTCAGCTGGTCTGTAAGAACCCTGCACTGTGTGCCCTGCACTGTCCCCCACCTGGGGACTCTGGAGCTCCAACTCTATGACTTTGGTAACACTGTGATAAAGTGGTACTCAGGGAATCTCCAAAACCAGACATGATATGGAGGACAATAAATTCTGAAAAGAATTCTGTCTTGGCTTATACATCTCCCAAGCTTGAACATAATTTCCATCAGCTGAATTTGTCATTGGTACCACTTGAAGGGAATTATTTACCATGGAGTAATTAAAATAGGCCTAGCGGGTTTATAGCCCCATGTAACTCCACAAACTATGCAGGAACCTGCAAGGTAAAGCTGATAACAGTGCCAGGCATGTACTTGGAAACTGGAAAAAGAGAGTGGGCTTTCACATTGGGTTCTGCCCCTCATTGAGTCCAGTGCTTCTCCTTGAAAATGGGACTTATCAGAAAATCACCTTCTCCAGGTCAGGCAAAGCCCCTTCTGCTCTACAGGTCCTGTCCTAAATGAGAGGATCTGGATGTCCCATGAAATGAAATGCTTTGATAAAGAAGTAGATGATTGCTCTTTCCCCCAGCTGCTGGGTCTTTGTCCACTGAGGTCGACTGTGAAGGGTCCCATGCTCCCAGCACTGGGGCTCCAGCTCTAGGAGAGCACTGGTCCTAGCATGCAGCTGAGGTCTCTTTCTCCAAAGCACAATGTAGTCATACCTATTAATGCACAAGTTGCATCATGTAAAATGCTGCTAAGATGGTGGTTTGTGTTTCTTGGATATCCCCTTTTCATTTTCTAGGTTTGTTGTATGGCCTGGACCAGGGGATTGGGTAGGAGGTGTGGAAGAGGAAGGGGTAAGGAAAGGGATAGCAATAGGGAGAGGAAGATTGTGCTTTTCTCAGGTTGGTTAAGAAACAAGCGAAGTCCCTCCCTGATCAGCAAAAAAGGGGCAATGCATTACTATGAAAACATTTGCTTTTCAACTGAAATTATCCCAGCGCCACAGGAGAGCTGGCAGACTTCAAAAAGCCCAAAGACAAAGTACGAACATTTTAAAAATTCTCATCATTTGGGAGCAGATTGTCATTAGCCCCGGGCTGCCCGATCTGGTATTTGCGTTGCCACAGCAAAGTAGCTGTGACTCATCTGCAGGTGTTTGCGGTTTCGGCAGGCAGCCTGAGCCTGGGCTGACTGCCAGTCGTCCTGCCTGCCAGTCGTCCTGCCTGCCAGTCCTGCCCGCCACTGCCGAAGGCAACATCATGCCTTTCTCAGATGGACCCCTGTAGTGACATGGCATTGCTGCAGAAGCGGGCAGACGGTTAGAAGAGGACAGGTCATGAAGGGTGTGTTGGTCCACCAGTCCATACCGTAAGCAGCTGCATGCTTGGCTGTCACTAGTGCATTTATATTACCCAGTTCTCTGCCATAGGAGAGCAGCCTCTTTTTTTTTTCTTAGTGGGTATGAGTGCATTTGTGAGTGTACAATAGACATTTCTGATATTTTTTTTTTCCCCATACAATAACGGGACAACAGTCAGTTACATTTGTAGGTTCACATCATGAGGATCTTACGTTGTTTTCACTTCTTTGAACTTTACTGCAAGGTTTGCCTGCATCTTGTTTCCCCTTGTTGGGCTGGGTTTACGGTATTGAGCCTCTTTAGCATAAAGTGGGAACAAATTCAATGGATAAATCAATCCAAATACTGGAGCTGCATCAAGTTGTGCTCTTCAAGGCATCTTAAAATAGCAGTCCCATTGAATAAGACTGCTATGAGTAAGCAGCTCCCACAAGCATGTGCTGCCTTTGCTGTGTACTAGAAACATAGGACCCAGCTGGAATCAGGCAGCAATGTTAGACATTTCAGAAGGAGTTTCTAGAAAGAAAATGTCTGGAAGGACAGTCAGTTGGAGTCACTTGGTCAATGAAATTGTTCAGTCAGAAGATATTCAACCAGCTCAGAGTCATTAAGTCAGGGAGGGGAGGCTAACCTTGCCGCTCTGGTGGTGCTGAAGCTGTGTCAAATTATGTAGAGTTAGTTAAGGATTCTCATTCTCAGCTTTCCCAATTCCTCAGGGATTCTTTCTTGTCAGCACAGAGAAATGGAAGAAGGATGTTGCTGTGAATATGGGGGAGGAACCAAATAAAACTGACAGTAAAACAAGTGTGTGTATATATATGTATATGCATATTTAAAATCCAACTGCCCATATACACATCCATATTTATATATCCATGTGCGTGTGTTTGAATTTTTGCAGTGTTAGCTTGTGACAGATGTAGACATCAAGAAAATGTATCACTGCTGTTCCAGACTGTACATGCTGCCGAGCTTATTGATGCTAATATACCTATAAAGATACTCTTCTGCATGCAAGACAATGCAGTATTTTTGACCGGGTGAATACGAAGTTATCTCTGAAGGCATGATCAGGTATATCTGAAATTGTCTCTGGAAGTAATGTTATGTTGAAGCTGAAATACAAGATGCATGCCAGCTTTAATTCTGTCTCCTAACGATGGATAAGTGATACCGAGATATAGATCTATTTGTATTGTGGAACTGTGTCATTTAAGCTGCATTCCACAGCGTGGCTCATGTAAACCTTACCGTTTGTCCCCATGTCCCCTCACCTCGCTACAATGCGATCCGTGCCAGCTGCACTGAGAGCCTCCAGGAATTTTTTTCATGACAGAGTAACTCGTCTTTTTCCTGCTGTCCATCCAGACAGACTTGCAAGCTAAGACTCCTTTGAGGTCAGAACTGTTAGAGGTACATTACATTTATATATAGTATTTTATATATAAGCATTTAGTAATGTTTTTCTTGACTGAGCTTTCCACGTTATGCTTTTGATCAACAAACGTGACAAAACTTGCTCAGAGCCAAAGCAGAAAATGGGCAGGTGGCTTTTTAGCATCCCTCCTCTATGCCTTCTGCTACCTGCCCGTTGGTGTCCTCCTGCTAGAGCCAGGAGCTCGCGTGACCTGACAAAACCTTCAAGCCATCCTGCAAAGGAAAGAGGCTAGCGGGAAAAGACAAAAAAAAGGCAGAGGCAGCAGATTCAGGGGGTGACTGAATGCCGAAGCACTCGGCGAAAAAGCACCCGCAGACACCAGGGAGAAATGGGCAGGAAATGAGGAACATGGAGAGAAGGCATCCACTGGAGGGAGCAAGGAGAGGGGATAGTTGTGTAAAATACACATCAAAAGCTGGAGTTACCGATTTTATTGCTATGGCTTCCAAGCATATATAAAGTATCACCTCTAAGAAGAGAATTTAGGGTCTACACAGCGAAACCATAAGGGAGTTATGGTAAAATGGTACACTGACTTTATGTTGTGGCAGCCATCTATCATTTCTTCATCTGCTGTGGTGATTATTTGCAGTGCTTGAACCAATTCACTGTTTTGGTTTTTTTGTTTTTTTTTTCTGTAATTACCATGTATCACAAGCAAACTCTAGCCCATTAGTCATAGCTTTGTGTCTCTAAATTTAAAAGTGTTTATTCAGTTCCTGCAATTTGAGATTTGGAGACAAGCCTGCGGCTTCTAGATACAACAGTGTTAGCAAAGTACTTTAGAGGGTATTTTAGGTTAAACTTAGACATGTTGACAGAGCATATATCTTCTCTGCTCCTCAAAGAATTCAACTTAAAAGGGACATCAAATTTGTCAACTAGGTAGAAGTGTGTTTCAGCACTAGCTTTTCATTAGCAGACTGAGAAAAATGACACCTCAGTCTTTTCGTGGCTGGTCTTAAGAGTGCCTGTCTGACTGTGTGTGAGATAGTCGTAAATAAAATGAAAATATGTGTTTTAAACTCTTGGGTTTTTAATCATTGCCTGTGAAGAGCGATATGAAAGCTGACACAACTATGTGATCAGTGTCTGCTCAGTCGTATGATTGCATACATGCAAGGATCTACAAGAAGGATTCATGAAGTTCAGTAAAACTTTTCCAGGTAGGACACAGAAAGAGGAGATCAGAAGTATCAACGAGCTGTGATCTGTGGACTTCCCATTGCTGCTACGTGATGATACAGCCAGATCTCATACCTTATAGGACGATGTTATGGAGAGAATCTGTGTGTGCAGCGCATTGCAGGTATGAATTTATTGATGGGAGAGAAGGCGACAGACATTTAAGCTACTCAACCAAAGCAGTACACAACTTCCCAGCTCTGCTCTCCCTGGCAGATCCCTACATTCACATAGAATCATGGAGTCATTTTGGTTGGAAGACACCTTAAAGATCATCAAGTCCAACCGTTAACCTAGCACTGCTGAGTGACCACTAAACCATGTCCCTCAGCACCACATCCACAGGTCTTTGAACTCCCTCCAGGGGTGGTGATTCAACCGCTTCCCTGGGCAGCCTGCTCCAATGTTTGATAACCCTTTCAGTGAAGAAATTTTCCCCAATATCCAATCTAAACCTCCCCTGGGGCAACTTGAGGCCGTTTCCTCTTGTCCTATCACTTGTCACTTGGGAGAAGAGACCGACCCCCACCTCGCTACAACCTCCTTAATGTATATTGAGCACTATTGTGCTGTTAAATCACTTTCAATGAAATTACTTTCTCGGTGAAGCGTTGGCCATTTGGGAAAGTAAATGCACTAACGCGCTGAAATGTATTCTTTTGTAATCTGGCTTCAGTAATGCCCTTAACTCTGCACGAGGAGTCGAAAACCTTCCTACACCGTGCCTACATTAATTGGTTACGCAACCGTAATTGCTAAGGTGGCATAACTTGTTCCTATTAGACGTTCAATAGGCGTTTTGAAGCGCGCAGGTTACATTTCGAGGAGTGACAGGCTTCGCCAGCGAAGCAGCAGATTGCACAACAAGTAAAGCAACAGAAGGATGCCGTACAAAGTCTTGTCTTCTGTCCGGAATTCTATTTATTTACTGCTCTGGGTGCAGCCGGGTGCCCGCCCCGCCGGCGGCCATGCCAGGACACCGCCCCGTCCCCCCCGCACTACAGCTCCCAGAATGCAGCTCGCCCGCTGTGCCTCGGCCGCGCCAGCGCTGGGGCGCCGCAAGGCATGCCGGGACTTGTAGTCCGCATGGCCGGACGGGCTCTCCCCTCCTGCCCGCCGGGCTCCCTCGTCCTCGGCGGGGCCGGGCCGGCTCCGGTGAGGCGTTGAGGCCGGCGCCGCCGTTCGCTGCCTTCCTCCTTCCTCGTCTCCCCTCGGGGCTTCCCGCTCCTCCCCGCCCGGGAGGCGGGAGCCCTCCGCGCAGGGGGAAGGCAGCGGGGCAGAGCGGCGGCGCTGCCCGGCGGAGCACCATGCTGGAGTCCATCCGTGTTACCGGTGAGTACCGCTCCCGGGGCGGCAGCCTGAGNGGGTTTTCCGTGACCGTACCGGCACCCGTGGGGACGAGGGGAAAAGGTGCTTCGCCTGAGGGAAGGCGGGGAAGCCGGAGTGCCGTTGGTGGGTACGGACACGGGTAGGGCTTGGCTGTGGGCTGCCTCCCCCCCCCCCCCCCCCCNTGACACTGGGGAGCGGGGAAGGGGTGACACTAGCCCCCACCTTTCAATAGAGGGGGGAACAGGAGGTGCAAGCAAAAATGCTAATAAAGATATTACTGGTTACGTCTGTGTCTGCCTTCGGCTCTGCTCCTTGCCGTATTTTCAGGGAACTTTGCGAATCTTTATAATACACATGTATAAAAACCTGTACTATGGCTGTATAACCCTAATATGGAGTGGTTTTGTGTGGTATCGGAAAGTTTTACCCTTCAGTGCTGCGTGTATATGTGGTATATAGGGAAACCTGCAATACAGTTGCTGCTGCAAAACGAATTTTTCACTCGTCTGTTTTCCTTGTTTAAAGTTGACATCATTTCATGTATCGTTTCTTCAGCTGCTTCAAGCCCATGTTATATGGTCATGGGGAGATCTATCCAGAAGAGATCTGGCGGAGGTGTCTTAGTGTCCCCTCATACGATGCTGCTACGGTCGTAATTAAGATTTCTTACAGCTGCTTTTTCTCTGTGTAGTGTACCATTCCATCTGTGCATGGATATGAGTACGGTGTTACTTCTGGTAACAGGTATAGAAACAAAGTTCAGGGAACTAGGCAGAGCATCCCTAGAGATGTACAACAGCAACTGTAATGTCAAAGGATTAAGATTTCTTAAGAGGAAAGATAGTTATTTTGGGTCCATAGTCCTCAATCTGTGCTGCAGCAGAGCAAGCTAGAGATCTGCTTGGATGGAAGTTTCATCCTGTGCAGGTCTGTCTATAAATCAGCTGTGTGACTGTATCCTGAGTCTATTAAATCAATGGGATTTTGTTACTTGATTTCATTAGGGCCAAGTCTTCACTTTTACTGATTATTACTGTGCCCATATAATTTAATTTGAAGAACCTGAATTTGGAGTCAGTTACATAATATCATATTTCAGTGTAGAAACACGCGTGCAAAAAGCTGCTTGCATCTCAGTTCATACTTTTTTTTTAAGGTAGAAAGAGAACATCTTAAGTATCATTGCAATTTTAAAGAAGAAAAAACAAACTGCACAGTCTAAAATCATGGCAATGAATCCTGTAAATGCTGGGAGAGTTATTTACAAACACTGGCAGTTAATGAATCAGACATACAAGTTGGCTCTTGGTTTTGGAGCTCAGAATTAACGTTGAATGACAGATACACTGTTTACAGGAGGAAAGCAAATGCGTGGATATTTTGGGAAAAAAAATCTTAGGTTACACATCAAAGTTCCCAACATCATATGGGCTCTAGTTAATAACCAGCTAGCTCAGCGCCAGTCTTTTTACAGGAGCACACTGACTAATTCTACAGCAAATCCATTTTCAGCCATTATAGACAGAGCTTGTAGTACTGTTTAGTTCAAGTTGCCTGACACTTTTTGTTCAAAACTTGAGTGTTTGTAAAACTTAGATGTGTATATAGTGGTGATGAAATATACTCCAGGATTCTGCTCAGATTCTGTTACTCTACAAACATAAGCCCGTAGTATTTGAGAGGCAATGGAACATTATATATTCATATATAACACTCTGCATTGCCCGCTTGTTGCAGAATATTCTTTTTACAACTCTCTCAGAGGACTGGAGCTCATGAACTACAAATAGTTGTTAGCCTACTCATATTACCTGATTAAGGAAGATAAAAAATTTCTTTGTAATGTAATTGTACATTTGCAAAATGTGTCAGAGGAGGACTCTTGTCACATCCATATATTTTCTTCTCATCTTCCAAACATCACTATTTTCTTATTACTTGTAGACAGATCACATACGTTATTTGCATTTCTAGAAATTTGAAAATTCAAGTCAAGCTATTTGTTTCCGATTTGGAACAAAAAGAAATTCAAGCACATTCTAAAATGATAATGCTGAACTGAAAACCAAAAGCTGTGGCTCAGATCATTACATTCCTAGGATAAGAGGAACTGCTCCAAGAACATCTTTGCTAAGCACCTTAAGGATCATACCTGCCGTTCAGAAAGGATTTGTCCATTAAATGTATATTACCTGAGTGGCAGCTGCTTGAATATCGCAGGAGCTCTCTACTTTTTTAGAGCAAGGCTAGCTGGGCAGAGAGAGATGTGTACCCACAAATATCTATTATTAATAATTAACCTCATTCCACCTATGGAAGAGGTATGTAAGAAGCTGCTTGGACAGTAGCTACCCAGGAGCCTAGAGGAAGATTTTTCTACAACACTCTCCAAAGTCTGGAAAATTTGGGCTTTTACTACACATATTATTAATATAATAAAAGATTTGCTCAATACATCACTTCTAAAGGGTGGAAACCAATAAGGTAACCTAGTTCCTGAACTGAACATAAAATCTGATGTTTTTTCTAACGAATAACCTTTGACAAGGTTAGGGAATGTCTGCAATGCTACAAAATTCAAAGCTAGCACCTAGGGTGCAACTTAGACCCAGAAAGTATTTTGTTAGTGCAGAGTTATAACAAGATTTGTGGTTCCCACACATCCTCTGTTAGCAGTCTTGGGGTACATCCCTTCTGCAGTACTGCTGTGACAGTGGAATAGCTGCATGCAGATAAATGAAGTCACACAGGAGCAAAACTCCTCTGTTGACAAAATCGAGCCTGTGGTATTTCGTATTGTTCTGTGACGCATGCTATATTTGTATCTGCAGGATGGAGTAAGTCCAGTAGTGCCAATTCCAGCAGGTATCTTGAAAATGATGGGATTTTGGCTAGTGCACGACCCTCATTCTCTCTCTCACAGGAGATCCTTTAGGCAAACAGGGGCAGTTGCCTCTGTCTGTCTGCCCTGCTAACCCGCCTTATGGCGTAGCAGAAACAAAACACAGCGGCTCCAAAGAGGGGCAGAGCTCTACTCTGGCCCAAGACAGACCAAGTTTCCATTGAACAGGAGTGTTTTCTATCCTTTGGTACCCTAATGATGCCAAAACAGGGACAGGCAGCTCTTCTGCCCCCTCCTCCTTGCTTCTTTCTACGTCACCACCTTCCACTCCAAACCTGGCAGATTATTTCATTTAGTAATTCACCAATGTCTCTACAACCTATGTTTTTGTTAGTGTTGTTGCAGAGATGAACAAAATATAAATAAATGGAAGTAAACAGGATGGAAAATCTTCTCGGGAGAGACTATGCTAGTTTTGTTGTGGGGTTTTTTCAACTGTTGAAGGACTTGGGGCTTTGTGACTTTAAGCATTTGGAAGCGAGAGAGCAATGAAGAGAATCTTTGTACATAAATTACACATTTTTAGGGAGGTTCCTAAAGATAACTGGAGGCTTGGGCATATGTTCTTTGACAGTTTTCTGTCTGCTGCAAAAACTGAAATATGTAAAGTCGGTAAATTCAAATTTGTACTTCTGAGAACACATGTAACGTGGATGAGATACAAAAGATAAAACCTATATGATATGTAGCATGATGGGCAGGATAGATGTATGCCCTAGTGCAGTGATTTTCAATGTGCCTTTTTCAGACCTTTTAGAAGTAATCTGTTGACATCTGTCCTAGGGTATCCAGAGTTTAAAAGCTGAAAATCACTACTAGACAATCTCTGTAATTAATGTGTGTTGATAATCCATTCTCTGACTGGCTAGTTTATAGCAGTACGATTATCTCGGTACTTTTTGAAACACTGAAGCACATTTTCAGAACACAGGCAGTGTGATGAATTGGTTTTATATTCAGAATACTAGACCTCTGTTTCAATCACCAGGCATTGCTAATCCTTGGAAACTCTTGGATATAGTTTAGCAAGTTGAGTTTCCTAGAAAACAGTGTATTTTTAGTTTGGTTGATGCTGTCTGACTTACAGATGTAAGTTTAAAATGGTAACTATTAGAAATTAAGAAAATGTACTGGAGAAAGAACTTTAAAATTTGGTGTTTTGCAACACAATTTTGACATCTCAAATTTTATTTTTAGTTTATTTTGTAAAATAACTATGTTCACAGGACTAATCAAAAAATTTAGAACAACAGTTAAATGACTTCTGTGAAAACTACAGTGTTATCTGATATAATCTTTCAAATCTGCTGGATTATCTGTTGATTCTAGGTTTCCAGCACAAATATGCAAACAGTACCCTTCTTTAGTTGGAAGAAAATTAAGGACAGCCACACTTACTTTGGCAGCTGAAAAATCACTTTGCTATGAGATTGCACATATAAAGTAACTACAGATTTGGGGACAACTATTTTTGATATCAGCCATGTGCATGTGAAGCCTGCCAGTGCGCGTTCAGCACTCGACCACCATTTGTGACACTTGCAGGAGAATTCTGACTTGTGATGTTCAGAAATTATCTAGACATAAATGCATTTATTACCGGCCATCTACACTGCTTAGCTCTGAAAGCTTACTGTCATGATGTTTTGGTATGGGATCAACACAAGAGCTTGGGGGGATTTTTTAAGGTCATTTTGAGTTGTTTCTTTGAATTCTGTTTGTTTGGGTTGTTTTTTTTTCCTTTTCTCTTGATCAGTTCTTAGACACACGTGTGGTGTTAATTCAAAGTATTCCCTGTGTAGGAGCAACTTAAGCCTTCTCTGCTCTTTGTGGGTTTTGAGAATTGACTAGTAGAGAAGGTGAAGCGTTACCACCGCCAGCATTACATTATTAGCTCTTGTTTGTATTTTAAGAAGTAGTTCTGTAATTTCCAACTTCAGTTTTGTCTACACAAGCAAAGTCACATGCTCAGAAATGTAATATTTCTGCATTCGGGCAGTCTGGAAAACTTGCTTTTCAGTTATCCTTCTTAAAAGAAAGGACTCTCATACTGTAACACTTGGTACAGGCCTGAAGTCAGTCTTGGATACTTGCCAAGAAATGTGCGCAACTTGTCATCTTATTCTGTTGTCCAAAAAATGCCTCATTTTGCAGCAGTTGTTTGTAGATGGGTACACACATAAATGAATGCCCGCTGCGCAGTGTCCTGGCTGCACAGTTGATGTTGTTTTCCTTGTGATGAGAATCACGGTTCCTCACCACTACAGCTCATGGTAAAGCAAGAAGATGAGCCAGGTAGGCAAGGCTGTCACCTATGTGATGAGAATCATCTGACAGAATGTGAACAAGAATGCCAAGGAGGGCGTTGCTGCACCAAGCATAGAAAGAAGATTCGCAAACTTACCGTGAAACAAAACTGAGCTTCCATAAGATACACATGCTTTAGTGGAGGAGAATAATCTAATGCTTCTACCTCTTCTCTTTCCAGTGGAGGAAACACCCAGGCTGCAGATTTCCTGTTGTATGTTCATGCATATAGGACCTCTGTGGTTTTGCTTTTTAGAACAGCATCTTCAAGACAACTGAGGAACAAAGATTGACATGGAACTGACAGAGGTCCAACAGCATGAAATATGTTGTCACAGTGCTTATGCTGGGAGCAAACCCTAATTTTACTGTGAAAATTAAGCGGAAATCAAACTACTATCAATTTTTTTTTCCCCTTGGAGGCATTTAATGATCTCTTGCTAATGTTCCATTCAGAGTATAATTACTGTATGCAAAGTAATTACAGCTCAGCTATGTATAACTGTGGGCTGAATCTCAAATCCCTTTTGCGGGCTTTAATCAAGCTCCGGCCATATCTCCTGTTCTGTGAATCCTTTCATTTTAGGTGCAGAAGTAGGAAGCATTTCTCTGTGGCAGGATATATTTGTGCCCTTACTTTTGGCTCACGTACTGTTCTAGGATGAACTGAGCAGCAAGAGAAGGGGATGGTTAGAACCAGTGAAGAAAGGTAACTTCTCTCTCACAAGCCAGCACAAACGTTAAATACAGTTTTAATCTTCAAGGTCTTTTGTATGCGGCTGCTCTGCATCAGGGACCTGTCTCCCCTGAAGGCTGTGCCAGGGGTCAGAGCAGGAAAGGAGGATTCCTTCACTAAAGGAACCTTATTCACTTCTTGCATTCAGTTTAGTTTACAATGTCTCTTCTCAAGTGTTTTCTTAAAGCCAGCTGTTACTGCAGAACAACTTCGAATAGATGAAATGACAGTGTTATCTTAAAGATTCTGAGGGGTGTGTTTGTAGCTAGCTGCTCTCTCTTCTCTCTCGTCTTTAAATATAGCTTACTGTCTGTATTAAGAAGGACTATCTGAAACTGAAGTCTTTTAAACTTACGTTACTATTCGTATGGTGTAAATTGTTTACAGTTGCTGGCCCGTTCCAGTGTTCTCATCCTTTCCGAGAGTAAATTCTGTGAGTCGTATTTTGCAGATGAGACCACACCAGACTGCTTATATCACAGCACAGATCCCTGTGGGACTTCACTGTAAATACTGCTCATATATTTCTATACAGTTTCCTATTTTAAGTTACTCTTTATCCATACAGAAAATAGGATTTGTTAGTGTAACAGAAAACATTCATAAAGTCCTGCCCAGAGTCTTGTTTTAAACAAGTTAGTTCTTAGCTGCAAACAGTGCTATCGTACATGGAGATGCAGGCATAAGGTAATTGCTTAGCTGGATCTAACAAGTCGCGGTCTAATTGTTCAAAAGTGATACACACACACACCATTCTCCCATATGTCGAGAAGTCAAGATTAACTTGATATGACTGTAGTTAAGACAAGTTCTGTGTTTCATTTATGTTGCAGTTTTGAGTCCTTAAGATTATTATTGCTGTGCAAAATAATCAAATTTGTCCTCAGCTTTTTTTTTTTTTCCCCTCAATGCAGAAAAACTTCACTGGCCTAAGACAGAGCTTTCTAAGAAATCAATCCTGAGTCCAGAAGAACATAAGGTGAACATTAATAATGAAAACAGCCTCCAGCATCCACCTTCTGGGATCCTTAAGGACATTTTCACAACAGGAACCAGTAGCTACAATGTCCTTCTGCAGAGCAAAGAGGAGAAAAAACACCACGCTCAAAAGCAGTCATCTGCTCACCACAAGAAACACAGAAAAACTACAAAGTGTTCTGCCACCTTGCGAAACAATGAGCACCGCAAAATCAAAGTCCCGCTACCCTTGCTCAGCAGTGGATGGTACTGCACAAACAGACAGCCCTCCATCATCGTCACCAGCCCGGTGTCTACCAGCATGAAGTTTACAAACAGTATTTCGGTTGCAGGGAGCAGCATAGGACTGCCATCTCGACCCAGAAGTAGAACTAAGAAACATTTCAATCTAACAAAGCCAAAGCAATCCCAGTCCTCAAAAAGCCATGGAAAAGAAGGTGACGTCTCTGGCCGAAAACTCTGTTTACTGACTGCAATCAAGCCTTCCAATGTGGAGAAAGAGAAGATGAAATTCTTCAATTCAGATTTCACATACAATCCTCAATTCGAATATGCAAACCCTGCTCTGCCAAATGTGTTAGCTAAGCACAGCCATGCATCTGACAGATTTCTTAAGCAGGTATAGTTACTTTTTTCCTCCTTTCCCACTGATTATTTTTTCCTACATCTATAAAGGTGGTATTTGGCTTTGTTCATAGCAAGTTGTTTCTCCTTATCATGCTCCCCTACTGCATCAAAGATGAGAATACAACAGTAGAAATGAAAGAAAATCCTTTTACGATTAAAAAATGAAAGCCGTCCTAATATTTACAGGATTCTATAGGATAAAGGCACAGATCCTCGTAGATCGGTTTACATGAAACATAATTTAAGGCAAGAAAGCTTTTTAGGCAATGAAGCAGAGTGCAATACAGGAAAAATACAATACCTAATTAGGCTTCAATAAACAGACAAAAAACCAGTGTAGAAATCCTCTTGATGACACAGGAAGTGGGAGGAGATAGCAATTATTTGAGGTCATGGTTATTGGATAAGCATATGTTGATGTTCCTTGTTTTAATCAACTTTGCAAGGATATTTGCATATACATTAGGCTGAATCAAGCAGCAGACAAATTCCATTCCAGAGAGGGGTAAAATTTAAAAAGACAGCCAGCCCACCCACCCGCC